>KK351015.1:460917-756637 GCA_000671755.1 Glossina brevipalpis
CTTTCCCTCCTCTGTCTCCATCTTCCTCTCTCTCCTCCTCTTTGCCCCTCTCTCCCCCCCTCTTTCCCTCCCTCACCATCTCTCTCCCTCTTTTTTCTCTCTCTCCCTCTTTTTCTCTCTTCCTCTCTGTTCCTCTCTCTCCCTCTCTCCCTCCCTCTCCATCTGTCTCCCTCTTTTTTCTCTCCCTTTCTCTCTGTGCAAACATTTTCCATTCTTGATAAGAGCAAAGATAATCGGTGGAGTTCTATAAAGAAGACTAACAAATTGTAAAGTCGGTGATCTAGTCTAGATGTCTTAACATTTCGAGTGACATAACCGTCTAGAGGCAAAAATAGTGTATAGACACTCTTAAGAGCCAATCGAAATGGAGCTATCACAGTCATTTGTTCAATAAATTATTTCCTTCTTCAGAAAACGTAAATCAAATTTTGATGTCTTGATGTCCGAAACTATGATATACATTTTCGACATTAGTTACGATGATTTTATATCTAAAATAATTTCAAGGATTTAGAAAAGCAACAAAATAATGGCGAGTACCTGATCTCAGATTCATAATGAAATCAAAAAACGGACTACTATCCCTAAACTATTTTGCTTGACAGAGAAATAGTTTTATAATTTGGACTTGGGAGATCGATCTGTACAAGGCGCAAGTTGCTAGCTAACCCTAACCTATTGTGAGTAAAAATGCAATGCGTTGGCCTTCTTAGCTAATATTATATGAAAAATATATTTTTGTATATTTAATTAAGATATTTTCTCGTCATATGGATAATAAGAAAACCGTTTTTGCGCCTTCTCTTTGCTTATACTGCTGAGTGTCTTTTCTTTAATCTAACGCAAAAAAATATCGATTAATTTATTAGCGGTGTTGGACGAATATTTGGTTCTCCAAAAGTTTCGTACTGAATTCCGTGTTAAAAATGACTCGTTTATCAGCCAAAATAATTGATTTCTAACGTCAACATGCATGTAGATATAAAGTGAAGTAGTAGTGGTAGGGCAAGACATCATCATGCTTGAACATAAATTAGTCGAATTACTTTCGTCTTCATGTTCCACACATGTTTGAGAATATGTTGCTAATTGTTTCACTTTTTGTTATTAAAAACGATGTTAACTACAAATAATTAAAGTTGTCATTGATTTTAGTCAGTGTGAAACTGCGTTTTCACGCTTATTGTTTTGCTTACGTAGACGCTACTATGCGTTCGCCTGCCTACGTACTACGTACTACGTATAATATATTCATATGTGCTTGTGTGATGATTGCTTTGCTTGAGTGATTGATTAATTTGTCTTGTTTACTGTTTGTTGTTGTGTGTCATGCCTGGTTAGCAAACAATTTAGAAGCCTATGAAAATACGGTAAGAAGAAGAAGAAGAAAAAAAAGTTCGAGCAACGAAACAACGAAACAACGAAACAGTAACAGTAATAGTAACGTTTGCAGTGATGGGTTCGTGTGTGTAGGTTTCATGTATAACATGACTATAAAGTTGTTGATGCATGATTTGTGCAAAGAGCGACTTACCAACGTGTACAACAGGCTAAGATAATCACAATAATTAAATGCAAATGCAGGTGTAGGCAACGAGGCGTTTCAGTACAACTTGTCGTACCTAGAGCAAGTGTGCTGGTGCTGCTGCTGCTCGACGAGCACGATGTTGACGACGATGGAGAGGACGATGGTAATGGTGTTGATGATGATGTCGCACAGGATGTTAATGATGATAAAGTTAAAGTTGAGCTTTTTGTTGGTTGACAATATCTGTGATTTGCTTTCACTTGAACAATCCGAGGTGTTGTCTTTAGTTGGTTGTATCGTTTTTTTTGCTTTTTCACTTGTTGTTTTTCTTGTTTTTGTAATCCAGGCAATGCATACATCGCTGCTTCGGTTAATTTGTTGTAATTGCCTCGTTGCTCTTGCTGATAGTTGTTGGTGTTGCTGTGTCTGTTGCTGGTTTGTACCAACGTATCTGATTAATTTTTTCAGTTTTTCTTGCTGTTGTTGTTTTTGTTGATTTGTTAAATATTTATTATAAATTTCAATGACACAAACACAACACTCTGAAATTCTTGGTACCCGAGTAATGGCCGTAAACATTTTTGCGGTAACGGCTTCTGTTGCAATCTGCTCAACATTTGTGGTATTTTTCAAAACATTTACGTAATGATTTATTTTTTTGTCTTTTTTTTTTTTTTTTTTTTTTTTTTTTTTTTTTTTTTTTTTTTGCTTTTTTAATTTATTTCTTACTTAAATTTTTCCAACGTAATTTATTTTCACATATTTCTTATCTAATTATAAATAATTAATTTTTTGCCCCTATGATTATAATTCTTTTGATTTCTTTGTTGATTTCGTTTATTGTCTTCACTCTCGGTTCAGCGGTTCAGTTGTGCCTTTTCCTCTGGTTAGTAAACAATTTTTCGCTGCGTTCAAAACTATTTTAGGTTTAAGCCGATGCGCAACCGTCATTTACTGGTTTTTCTGTTGTTCAATCGTGCACTGAGTTGTGGGTAGCTCCACATACATACATACATATGTACATAGCTATGTTGATACATAAGCAACGGCTATGGGCGGGTATTTGTTTTTTCCTATATATAATTTCTTATATACTTATTATTAATAAATAAATATTACGCTCTTTTATAGACATTATGTTTCGCCCGTTACTATAATTTGGTCTCTTTTTTGTTTTATATCGCGCAGTCCACATGAATTTAGATCTAATCAGTACTAATATTTAGTTAATAAATAGTTTTACAGAATCGCATTAGTTTAGCTTGCTTGCAAAAAAATGAAAAAGATTTTAAACTTTAAAATTTCATATATTAGAAGAAACATTAAAACATGTTAAAGCTTCAGTAAAACAAAGCTCAGCTCTTAAGTTATTTGGTTGGCACATTCAACTTTTGTTTATTGACATTCAGCATTTACGAGGCTTATTCAACATCCTTTCATATATTGAATATTGATCGAATAGCAATTCTTACTTAGATCTAGAGCAAAATTTTATAGAAGGGGACAGCATCTGTTTTGATTTAGTTTTAGTTCGAATTAGTTCACTCAATAATCATATACTCCACTAATATTAGAGACATAAGCTGCCGAAATAATTCTTTTGGCATTTTTTATTTTTGTTCAAATGTGTGGAAATTATATTGAAAAAAAAATGCATTTGTTCGTCCTTCGACTGTATATTTATTTTCAAACTTAATTATGAAATTCAACTGAAGATGTTCAGTATCAGTTACAATAGTCTGTTGCAGTTCGAACTTCAATTTTAGTTTTTTTTCTTGTCGACTTCAGGATACGGCAAACGAAAAGGAACAGCGAAACAAACAAAGAATGCTATATCCACTCAGAAGCTTGTCATAATCGTTTACATTGAAACTTGGTTTTTATATCTTTTTAATTTACATTCTATTCGAAAGATAATGATTGCTTAGGCTGTCCAGATTTAAGCAGCACATGCCTTGGTGTTGGAACCAATGTTTTGAATTTGAAAAGTAGACCATGATGTCAGATTTTTTCATATCTAGGAATACACCACTTATATGTCTCCGATATATGAGACGTCATGATGACATTGCTCAATGCTACCACGTGTATTCCTGAAACCGAACTGCTAGTGATCACTTTTTGGTTTAGAACTGGGAGAAGTTTCTATTAATATGTCCTTCCAAATATTTTAGAGAATATTAACAACAAACTAGTTGTTCTTTACAAACGTATAATATTTTCTAGCTGCTTGATTTAACCACCATAGTTATTTCTTCACTTATCCATTGACTTGAAAAGTGATTCAGTCTTAAGGTATTGTTAAAAACTAGTCTTAAAAAGCTGAGAGCCTTTGGTGGTAAAGATTTAATAACTATTCCGCTTATGCAGCCATGACCAAGAGATTTTCTAATGTTTCGTCTATTTACCTTTTTTTTGTCGCTCCAGCATCGATAATATATTTAGTAAGTCAATCCGCGAGACGCGAGCTTTTAGAAATTTTACTATTTCTTGCCACAACGGTTAGTAGACTGAAAGGTTTCTTTCAAATAATGAGCAAAGCCGGTCGTGTAAGATATTTGATATCTCTACATAAGTAGTGTTCACTAAACATCCCTGAATTAATGTTGATTAAAAAATTATCAATTTGTTGATTTTTTATCTCAGCTAGACGTAAAAGCAGGTTCTTCACAGCTGTGTTTAAATTTTTTTTAGCGAGAGAATTCCTACGCTTTTGCCATTGTCTTCTTAATCATCTCCTCTTGTTTCTCATCATATAAAAATAATGAGTATAGTATAATATAAAGAGGTTGTGAAGTGTCTTGTTCAAGTTGATAATCAATGGAGGGTCATCAGAATTTAGGTCATCATTGCCATAAATATGGAGTAGATTATTAAGAACACTAGAAAAGTTTTAGATTTTCATGCTCCTAATAACTTGAGAAGACTTGAAAATACTTGAAAATTTGGTAAACGCAAAATTGGTAGAGACTTTTGAAGAACATTTCAACCTTTTACTGCAGCCTGTGTAAATTTGATCAAAAATATACATAAACTCCAACATCTTTCTAGGCAAGATATACTTTCTTAAAAGTTGCTTGTAAATTTAATTGAGTTTGCCAAAAAAAAAGTGTAGAAACGTTCGGTTATAAAATCAGTAAATTTCAGATTAAAATTAAATTAAATATTTTTTAATTCAAAAAATCACTTTTTTGCGAAATTCTTAGACTTTTTTTAGCACTTTTTTATCCTCAAAATTTTTTAGGATTTTTGCTTCATAGTGTAAAGGTGAAGAAAAAAACCTATATTTCCGATACTTCAGCTCATGTAAAGCTGAATTCGTGAAAAGAAAATTTGAGCAAACTTTGTCAAGACGAGTTTGCACTTCTATTTGGAAAATGAAGCGCTACAAAAGATAAGAACGCGTTATAACCCTGAAGATCCCTTTGCAAAAGTGTACCTAATGGGTCAACAATTCGTAAAATGGTCAAAAAATTTGTAGAAACTACGACGATTATAATAGACACAGTAAGTCTCCTTTATCTCGACGTACCGGTCGGTCTGTTGAAAACATTACAGCTCTAAACCAGAGTTTTGCCGAAAACCCGAAAATATCAATTCGGCATCGTTCTCAACAACTTCAACTTTCACGAAGCATTGCACAGCACATATTGACGAAAGACCTTTACCTTCACCCGTACAATATTAGGTTTACTTAGGAGCTCAAACTTAAATGAAATAATGTATTTTTATTGGGACACTTATATTAGTATCTGATATTGGAATTAATGAAAGAAATATAAATCGAGGCAGCCTTATTATTTTTGTACTCTTAAACCTTTATAAAATTTGATTCGGAAATTTTAAAGAGCGGAATATATACCGGGAATAAGACTTTTGTATTAATCTTACACAGAATAAATTTATATTATAAACAGCCTTTTACATTTAAATATTTTTTTGCCTCTAATTTCTTGCGAATTTCTAATAATTTTTTTGTCCATATTCCAAATTTGAATCAAATTTGCACTTCGTAGTTGTTTTAAACGTAATATCGTTAATTCCTATTATATCCATTATCAAGAGTGGAAAGTTTCTTATGCGTCTTAAAATATGCTTATTCTTAGACAAAGCGTTCCTTTTTAGGTTAATCTTGCTAAGTTGATTGGTGTGATTTGCAAAAGTTAGCTGCAAACATATTTCCCATAAATAAAAAAGAAAAAAAGTTAGTTTTTTATTTAATATTTCTCTTGACTAATCATCAGAGCTAAGAACAAAGCCGTTCCTGATTGGATATATACATTACATAGGAACGTAAATATTTTCTATTTATTTATATATTTACTAGTTCCACAATCTAATACAAACTTTCGCCAAAATTTAAGTATATCGCAAAGTAATGAAAGTACAAACTACTGAGATTCTCAGCCAAAAAGTACACATATTTTCGCAAAGGTGAAAATACCATTGTTTTCGTGTATAGTACATAATTAGTCCCTTGATAAAATATGTGAGAAAGTATCGTTTAATAATAATAATTTGTGTTCTTCTATGTATATTATTTATATTTTTATTTATATGAAGCTCTTATAGTTCTTATAGACAGAGCGAGACTTATCAAGCGAAATTTATTAATTAGATCGATTAGACTAACGGCTCGCATATTTATAAAAGAATTCATATTGCACGAATTGCAATAAAAATATTTCAAAATTTGAAAAAATGTTTGCACTATAGTATAAGAAAGATGAAAATTTTATAATTGCTACGAATATTGACATAGAAGGTGTTCCCACGCATTTTTTAAACTAAAAACTGATTGTTTTGCTTCATATGTAAGAGTTTTTTAAAAGAATAAAATAAAAAATAAATGCAAAATGCAAACCTAAATTGCAGATGGAGTAGTAGTCGATACGATTCACATTTATTTTTATGTCACTTTTTTTTTTAGTTTTCATTTTTGAAATTCGCTTTTATTATATGTATTATTATTATTATTATTAACTTTGTTTTGTACATCTTTGTAGTGAATGATTTCACTTCACTGGTAATCCGCGCTATTTTACTTGTTTAATTTTTTTTTCAATTCTTCGCTAAAAAGCATGTA
This sequence comes from Glossina brevipalpis, assembly GCA_000671755.1. Classification (NCBI taxonomy): domain Eukaryota; kingdom Metazoa; phylum Arthropoda; class Insecta; order Diptera; family Glossinidae; genus Glossina; species Glossina brevipalpis. The sequence continues at coordinate 467,532 of KK351015.1, forward strand.
ATTGTTTACAATTTAAAATCCGATTCAAACTGCACTTTACAATTATTTTAAATCACGTTTTCCAAAATTAAGTTCTTTCTCTTCTTTGAATTTCGCTTTTTTTCTGATTTTATTTTTATTCCATATTATTTTAATTAAAAAAAAAAGGGGGAATTATTTGATATTATTTGATATTATTCGATATATTTACCGATGTTTTATTCACTCACTATTAAAAAGAAATTTTCGATCGCGTTGTTGCCGTTAAAAACATCCGCATCCTTAGATAGACCGTAACATTATGATGCAAAAGTGTATTTTAGTGAAAATTTTGTATGCAAATATGTGGATTGTGATGGATTGAGAAGCTCTGGAAAGGTTGGTGACGACGATGATAAAATTGTAATAAAATCAATGCCACCAACACAGTATAATTGGCCGTGTGTTAACGCATCACAACTCACACATAGGCAAACAATTTCTATCTCTCTCGGCAAGAGGAACAAGTATCCTTTAGAATATTAAAAAAAAAACAAAAAAAAGAAGAAAACAACAACGATAACAATATAAACAACGATATAATGAAAACAAATGTTATGCGCGTGGGAAACGTCCTTGCTGGGGTGCGTGCAAACAATGAGTGAATGTATGATAAAAGCTTCGAGGATATCAAACAAACGCAATTAAATAATGTATGGGAGAAAATAATTTTATTACATGCGAGAAAACATTAGTATGATAAATAAAGATATACGCGTTACATGTTTTCGTTTAATTAGCTGCATTTAGAGAAGATTAAAGGAAACACAATTCGTTTGAAATTATCACGTTTTTGTTATTTTCGAATTGAAATGAATGAATGAAAATTCACAACAAGTGTTTATTGTTGTGTATGCTTGTCTGATATTCTCAGTTCTAGTATTCATATATGCTTGACGTAGCCAATAAATCGCTTCATTTTAAGCAATTAAATGCAAGCCCCGGTATTTTTGTTTTTTTTTATTTTTTTTTTATTTTGACTTATGATATTTTTCTGCTATTTTTTGTTTGCATTAGCTTTCATTTCAATGTCAAAAGGACAAAGAGTAAAGACTCGTAAAGTTAATGTAAAGAACAACAGAGAGAGATAGAGAGAGAGAGAGAGAGCACACAAGGACACATCCATCGTATAGACCGAGTGGCACTTCAGGAAACATCAAAGAATTTGTAAAAACCATTAACTTGCAGTAACGAAAAAAAAGTGAAATTAACGAACCTAACTGGTTCACGCACATTCCATGTATCATGAAAAAAAAGTACAAAAGGGAAAAAATGGAGCTAATTTGAATATTGTGATTAAAGACAAAACATTAAATTGATTGCAAAACGCATTCTCTCGCAGTGGTTGTTAAATAAATTTTCTGGTTATTTTTCAACTAAGCGACAGACAGAAAGAAAGTTCGTTGTTTTTATATTTTTCTCTCTTTTATAAAAGAATAAATTTGCTTTACAAATTAAATAGGTCGTTCAGCTTTTACTGTGATTGTTTTTCACTTTCTAACTTTGAACTTTGTTTTAAAATTCATGGACTTTTTGCAGAGGCACACTTGTTGCTCGATATGCGGGCGTACATGAGAATAATATACGTTATATAAGTTATAGAGAAACATCTTTGTCTACATCTACATCTACGTGAAGAAAATCATTTCAAGATCCCGTTTTTTTATGTTGCAATCACCATTTGAGCGTTTTGCAAATTTTTGCAGATTTATGCTAAACAAATGAAATTTCACCTTCCTGAGTCCCATGGTAAGGAATTTGGTCCCTCAACAATAAGCACGAGTCTGACTCGTGGGTCTTTTTTCAAAACATAACTGATTAACAAATTGTTATTGATACGCATTTATCCATTTATTTTATTATTATTATTTTAGTTCACTGATGAATAACTCCTTTCATACGTACGTTTTTGGCAAGTTTGGACACACAGCTTAAAGTAGCTGAATGTCATGAGCAATGGATAAATAACGTACAGGACAAAGAATTAGGAACTTATCTACTAACTCCGCTTGTGTAAGATTCTAGTTGGATCGTCATTCAACTGCTTCAAAAATTGTCTCCACCGCTGTGCTAGACGTCTTAGAGGAATGCGAAGCGGAGGCCGACCAATTCTCTTAGCAAAGTTACAATTACACTTTCGAGCAAGTTGTTAACGGTTAAAAAATATTCCACGAAGGAGCTGGGGTCATATCTCAACTTACCTAGTAAAAATGCATGGAAAAGATAAACGGTACTATATAGTTGCATTGAAAGAGAACGGGCATACTCAAAAGTCAAAGTCTTCATGATGTTGCTTTCATCAGTTGAGCTTTATCTCTTCAATCGAGTGGGCATGCTGTCGGAATGGTTTCGTGAGTTTCAAAAACAGTCAAAAGGCGAAATGTGAAAAGCCGCAAGACGAAATGCGAAAAGCCCACAACTCTCATGAACGCCTTCAAGCAAACCACTCATAATGCCTGTAATCGTTTATTAAAACTTTGGTCTGGCGGAAGGAACTTAAAACGGATCACGAATCGCAAAAAACTTCACACCTATCACTTTATTATCGCAATCCTACTAATTAAATTGTTCGTTCTTAACCTCGCCTGCTTAATGGATAAAAACTAAGAGCAGATGACTTCAGCATTCTTTGTTAATTTTCGTGACTTCAAAATTTCTGTAATGCAGGAACGTTGGAAAGGACTTGGCTAATTCGTCGCGAAACAACGCCACGCATTAACAAGACTCGTAATATGGTACTTCTATGAATTACGAAAAATATAAATCCTTCCCTTTGAAACCAGCTCTTTTCTCTTTTCTGTTCAATGGCAATCCGTTGTCTATATTTGCGATTTTTATTTATTTACTTTAGGTAGTGGATGTAAGCAGTAGTATATGAATTTTTTATTTGCTTTATTTTATTTTTTATCTCGTTTTTTTTTTTTTAAATTTTTCCGAGAAATCAATTAAAATCCATCTCATCTATTACACTTTCTACATTCACATGAACAACCCTTTCTTCCGAATTGTTACGTTATTCATCTAATTATACGTTTCCCAGAGAAGACATAAACTAATCCATGAACAACAACTACCCTCCTTCCTGAATGTGATAATTTGTCAACGCACTCACTCGCTAACATACAAATGCTCACAACCTGAAGCTAATAAACCATAATACAGATGTCACATAAGATAATAATACCCAAAAAAAAAACCAATATTTCTCTTTAAAACCCTCTCTTCCTTTCCTTTTTTCTTTTTTCCTTCATTTCCATTTAAACATAAATTATTTACTCTTTCCGTGTGTGAGTGTACATCTGATTACAATGCTAATGATGAGTTTTACAATACTATCAACGTAATTGATCTGCTTGTAATGTATGCATTTTCAATTTGTTCTCTTTTTTTCTCTCCCCTGTTATTATGAGCCCTATTATATAACTGAAATATAATGACTTTGTTAGTTCGTTTGCAGCGATGAAACGTTGTATTTTATTTCATATATGAATAATGGTAGTTGGCCGGGATATCAAAAAAAAAAAAAAAAAAGAAAAAAGAGGAGCTCTCACAGATCAGACTTTAAAAGATAGTCGAGTCCAAGCTACAATTCTAAAGCTAAAACTGCTATAAAAATTGTAAATTTCAATAAAAATTGTGATAATGGCTTTCTAGCACGAAAGAAGTTATAACGATCGTCACATCATTGCATATGAGTTATAATTAACATAATCTTGAGTTCTTCGTCCATATATCGGATTAACCATATATATTTCTTAAAATGAAAATTCGTTTAATTAATTTTAAAGTGCATATCATAATTTCGAACAAGAAAAAATCAAAAGTAAAGAATTATTATTATATTTTGATGCCTCTTTTCAGGATCCGATAAGCGATGTTAACTAGCTCTAGAGTGTGACTCGGCAAACTACATATTTTTTTTGGTAATAGCTTACGTAAGGGTTTCTAGTATTCTATACGTAAAGGGTTTCTAAAGTTCCATGCAAGTTCACAATTGCCTTTTCATTTCGTTCCTTCTTTTTTATAAATAATATGTCTCGTACATGTGCCGCGCATTTGTTGATATTTTTTCTCTTTCTTTTCTTTTTTGGTCTTTTTTTGTTAATCCTCATAATTTATGCGTATTTTATATTTTGTAATGCAATGAATGTAATGTAACATTAATTTCACATTCATTTAACTGCTTGTGCATTACGTTATACCTGCATTCGTATAACTGTTTTGACAGTTTTCTGTCAACAAACTGTTACTCAGTATAATGTACAGTATGTGGTTGATATACAGGTCGTTGTTAGATACGTAACTTCATATGTACACAATTCTGTATCAGTTCAACAGAACAAGCGTAAACTGTTTAGCATGTTTTTAAGAAAGAAAAAAAGAAATTTTTTAATTTATATGAGTCAAGTGTAAGAAGAAATAATGGCGTTGTAATAATAAATTAAATTCAAGAAAAAAGAATGAACCGATAAGTGCACATATTCTTTAGATGAGGTCTCATTAAAATCCATTCCGCGCAGAATTTGTACGTGGCCGCAACTGATATCTGCGCCAGATTAATTGATAAGATATGTAGAGAATCAGTTTTAATTTTTTTTGTGTCATACACTACTCTTGTATAGGCTTTACTAATTTTGTGCGGATGTATGTAACATCCAGAAGCACTTAAGGCATGCGTACATTCAAAATTTGTTCTGAATCGTTTGTCTATCTGACTTACGTCCATGTATTTTAATGTTCAACCTACAAATTGCAAACTTTTAGATAATACGACGAAATCTGTTATACTAACGTGTTTTTGGCTCAAAGAAGAATACTGTAGGAAATGGACATGGTTTATTTTTAGGACATCTTTTCACGTAACGCTTCATTTGAAAAGTGTTCTTATGTGAACAAAAATCGAATTCGCCATGAAGATACGTTGAACCTAATCATTTCGCAACAAAAATAAATGTGGAAAATTTAGCTCGGGTGGGACCATTTTTTCAATCTCCCATATAATCATTCCCACGAAAAGTAAGCCTTTCTATTGCAAAAAAAAAAACGAATTTTCAACATTTCATGGTGAAAATAAGTTCACAATAGCGTGTTAATTATATCAAGATTCAATCCTTTAGGTCTATTTTTTGGACTCCATGACATATTAAGAGTTCACATGATAAGTAGATCCTTAAATGGTAATCTACTTTTCATTACTTTATGATGGAAATAGTTGAAGAATGATCTTTAACAAAGCTAATTTCCCCCAAATTAGGCCACGCCTCTTTTTTGGCCCTAATATAAGGAAATCCACGAAAAGCATAATTTTTATCACAAAAGCAAACGAACATATTAGTCTGAGCGGTGTATGGTATTTATTCGTCGTCCTTGCCCGTTTTTTTCTTATTATTTCATGCATTTGGTTTACTGTCTTAGAGGGTAACGCTTCTCAGAAAATCAATATTTTTTAAATTGGTTCAATAGATGCTTTGAAGATTCTAGAATATATGGAAAAAACTCACTCCACTTCGCAAACAATTTTTTCCTAGAAATGTTGGCTTTTTTCTCAAGAGCTTCGAGAAAGCTATCAATGCCAAATGAATCTCTGCTAGAAAATTATAGCCTAACGTGCCTTGACTTAAGGACAAACACTGTTGAAAATGGTTGGAATCGGACTACTATTACGATCAGTCCCCACATATCGCCTTAAATTAAAAGCTGTTATATGAAAAATAGCATTTCAAGCTTCTGCCATTTTGAATTTTTTTTAAATTTTGTTATGCACATTGTGTTTTCATCGTAGCTGAAGATGCTTACGAAAGTGCGGTATTATCAGACGTTCGGAAGTGGTCGAAATATTGACCGATATGAACCTGTTTTGTATGTCTTGTAGCGGCCAACATTTTGAATTATTCCAAAATTTTTTTTTCTTTTTTGCAAATTGTGTCATCATCATGGGTAAAGATGTGTGCAAAATTTCACCTCGATCGGACATTCGGAAATGCCCGGAATTTCGATTTAAAAAGAAGTGCTCCCATACTAGCAATAGGACTTTAAGTTAAATAAAAGCTAATAAAAAGTTAATTCTTTGCAACTATATTATGTTTCAATTCGGTATAATGTCGAGTTCATTAAAAATATGAAAATATTCATTAATATGTCTGTTTTTACATGTGAAAATACATGTCTTAAGGCAGATACAAATTTTGTTCGCCTGTCAATCAATTCTTTTCTTTTCCTCAGGCACTGTTATCATGCCACCGAGTCACAGGTCGATATGAATCATCAAGAACAAAAAAGCAAAAATTTTCAGTAAATTGCAGAAACTATTAAGTTTGCAATTTTTGAAGAAATTTTGATTTTGTCTGTCAGCTTTGATTTTCGATGTCAGCTCTATGCAACTGCTGTAATGCCACAGAATATTTCCGTGTCCGCATAGCAGGAGTGTATTTAAAATTTTTTTTACTTCCAATTTCTCTTTATATATAATATATGGTAGCTCTAGAGTAAATAATGGCTCCTAAGATATAAAGCTTTTTTTCTGGCTGAAGTCCATTTGGAAATGGCCTTTGTCCTCGTCTCCCACTTAACAGACTAGTTAAAAGGGAAAAATTTCTAAATCTTTTCACATAACAGTTTTAAGAAAATTTTACTATAATTCTATGGTTTCTCTAGTATGTCAGTTCGTTTAAGTTCACTGACACACTTACAAATAATAAAGCTCTGGGTCGTTTTTATTTTTTCGTTTCAAATCGCGATTACCTAATTTTAATTTTCTTAACGATTTTAAGGAGTAAAAAAAAAGTTTTGAAAGATTTTTATATTAAGACTTTATCTACATTTTGGCTTTGATTACCCATGCAACTGCATATAATTTTTACAAATTTTTTTTTTTTTTATAATTGAAATTGTTGCCTTTTATATGGATATTATACCATAAATGCAGCCAATCGTTGTATGATAGTAAATCTAATCTCATGGTACATAATTTATTTTGCGTTATTTTTTGTTTTGTTTTTTTTTTTCTTATCGATAAGCAATAATTTAATGCACGTATTCATCACTTTCGTTGTATAGAATATATGCTGTGGGGAGTTTGTCTTAACACTCGTAAATTCAAAACCGTTTGCGTCCATTATCTATCTAAATGGCCTGACAGGAAACGTGTGGTAATAAAAGATGCGAACAGAAAGTATAACTGTTTTTCGAACTCTCAATGAATGCCATAAGAAAATTTGTGGGTAAAATATAATCTACTGTTGCGTCTAGATCCGTGTTCGACTTACGTATACAAACATAATCTTACGATTACTTTTTTAAACACTTGTAGTAGACCATCACCCATCTCTATTGCAGATATTTACAAAGAAAAAAAAAATTATATTTTTCTTTGTTTCTTAAAATAAGAAATAAAATGAAAATAAAAATTGTTTATATGTAATCAACTTTTCACTGCTCTTCGCTTTACTTCCTCATTATGGTGAAACGACGAATCAAAATTCCTTATGGCATAGTTTTACCTTTGGTCACTTGGATTCTTTGAGATCCATAGCTTTGGTCTTGTTGAACTTTAAGTTGCTAAAAAAAAAAAAAAAGAATCTCAATACTCTGCTCTCTAATGTTGAGAGATATGAAAGAAAAAATCACCACATCTGTGTAATACTTTTTGTTTTTGTAGCATTGATGATTGTCGTTGTGTCGTAATGGTAATGGTAGCAGCCGCGTTGTTGTTGTTTTTCTTGCATTTTACCAAAGATTCTGGGAAAATAACTTTTCTGCAAATCCAATCAGCAACCTGTGGGCTTTCGTATATAATATGGAGAGGTTTTGAAATAAAAACGAAATCAGTGCAGTTAAACGTGTGTAAGTGTGCGTTGGGGAGTATGCATGTATGAGCGAGCATGTGCATGTGCTCTAAACCTTAACGTTTTTTTTTTAATTCGAGAAAAAGGTCTTTGTCCGCTCTTGTATAAGTTGTAAAAAGGAGTAGTAGCAGTGACGTAGTAGTGCTTTTATGCGCACCATTGAAAAACATGCGTAATTTGTAGTGGTATGTGAAAGATGTTGTTGTTCTTGTTGCTGTTGTTGGCTGCATACCTTTTTTGTGGTTATGGATGCATACGCACTTATGCACACTTTATAAAAAAGGTTAAAAATTAGGAGGAGAGGCCAGTTGTTAAAGTTTTCTGCTTGTTTTTGTTGCTATTGTTGTTATTGTTGTTTATTGTGAATTTGTGTGTTTTAAAAGTTCAGTGAAATCAACATGGCCGTGCTTAACGCTTGGTGGCAGTCAATGCTGATGATGATGACGACCAGCTTGAAAATGTTGATGATAATAATGATGATGATGATGGAGTATGTAGTTTTATTGCCAACTCGTGGGAACATTTAACATTTTTAATTGCTACGCAGCAAATAAGCAAACATGAAAAGCAAAAAAAATGAAAGAAAATTTTAGAGAAAGAAAGTATGGTCGTCAAACGGTCAGCAAAAATAAGAAAATACCCTACAATCATAGAAATGACATTTGAAGGGTCTAGACCACAAGGTTAGCTACGCTTTCTTTAAGTCAGTTTTGAAAGCTTGGTCTAGAGGAACCTTCGAACTTGTTGCAGTGCAATCTAAAGGCATGGCTGATTCCAAACGAAATCTCATGCACACTTCAGTTTTTGGATTAGTGTGCAATGCAGTCGTAGAATTAAAAAAAAAAAGTTATGCGCACGCAATTCGAAATGAACAGAGTCCGTCTAGGTCGCGTCAATCATTTTTTAAATATTTTTATTGATTTGAATATTCTTTCTGTTTCTACGGCCCATGAGGATTTCACCTATAAGCATCGCCCTTCAGTCGAGTTATGATTATGATGCCAGGTACTTTAAAATATAATTTTCAAGAAATTGCTATAAAATACTTACGATCTCGTATGTGATAATTGCATTTTCGATTTCTTATCAGTTAGAAATTAAATTTATTTTTTTGGCTGCAAAGTATAGTTTTTCAGAAAAATCTGTTTGATAAAATAACTTAAGAAAGCTCCGCAACATCTGTACTGGAAACTGATCTTAAGAAAACATGGTCCCAATCAAACCCGAAACTCAAAAAACTGAATCATCTTCAAAAAGCTCACAAAATACGAACTGTTAAAATAAGAAAATGTTTCCGTTCTCAAGAAAAATCTTTTGTGTCTTGCTCTACAGCGTATCTCTAAACTGCTTATAATTCATCAATTTGCCCTTTGTTTATGCGCGATTTCTAACTATAATATAATATAATAGTATACTTGTTACTAATGTTATTTAGTCTTGTTGTTAAAAAGTCATTGCTTAAGATTTTATTTCTTATTTTCATTTTTTTTCAGATTCTTCAAGTTATGCATTAAGTTTTTAACTGCAGCAAACTATCTTGTAAAAAATAAATAAATAAAGAACCACGATCATTTCTCTAAAACCAATCTACTTGGCCCTTTTCTTTAAAAAGATCATACTCGCTCTAATGGCCGGGACAATTGAGTACCAATCAGTATACTGTAGTTCTCTTAGTTTTGCCGATTTGTTCTGCTTCAGGGAAATGTATCGATTTAGGTATAAGTAAGTTGCGGCGCTTATGCTTAATGGAATTATTCAACTCTTTACTGTTTTATACAAATCTCCATACAAGATTCATTTTAAAAAATATCTGAATTATTGCCCTTGTCATTGTTTTTCTCTCATATGTGTTACCACGTGTGTCAGGATCCCTCGAAATACTCATCTTCACTTAGTTCGGCAGAGGTTTTAGATAGGTCTCGCGCTCAGCGGACGGGGAGACACGTCCCATAGCGTATCTCCATCTGGCAGTCGGGGACTAATCATCCCCGGGGCGTTGAGTGTGCGTTTACCCACTCCGTGTGCATCGGACATCGTGGGGTTAAACCTCCACGGCAGGAACTCAATTTAAACCACATTAAACCACATTACATCACACATAGATGATGGAGTCACCTCTTATTTTATCGATTCAGAAGTAACAGGAGTACGAACTCTATACAAAAGTAATCGGATCGGACCGCTTGCATATAATATCAACACTGCGATGAATTACCGATAACTTCATCATGAGCTTCATCACTTTTGTTTCTTCGTGGAAATACAAAACGCCGTATATTCCGCATTCAAAAGGATCTTGAATTAGAGTTTTCTCTTGTAAAGTAATTTATAATTTAAAAAGACAAATTAGCGAACTTAAGTTAAGGATCAACTTTAATATTAACCCAAAATGTAATTGATACGAAATAGCAAAAGGAAGTATGGGTAACTCTAGCGAAAGTCAATGCGCGAATACGAGAAATGCATTCTCGCCAAACAATCGTAAAATTTTAGTTTGTTAAAATCAATCATTTTTATCTCACCACATTTTACAACTATTTACTATATCAACGTCTTAAAGCCATTTTTTTTTGTTTTGAGCAAAACAACACAGCAAACAAAAGGACGATAAAATAAAAAATTTATCAGCCATCAGTTTATTTATATGAATTACAATTTTAAAACAAATGAAAAGAACGTCATTCGTCTTTCACAATACGTGTGCTTACGAGTGCAATGAAAAACAAAAAAAAAAAAAAAGAGTCATCAAACCACAAATCATAATAAAAAGATGAAATGTTGAAGGATGATGGCGTTGTTCGTTTGTATGATGATGCATATCAACGCCATTGAGGAACGGCGGCAGCAGCACATATGGCAGCCCAAGTGCAGTGTTTGTTTTTTCTTTTACGATTTTCTTACAATCAACTGGTAACCAACAGACACAAGCAATACAAGATGCATCTTCTGTGCTCTGGAGTAAGACGGACAAAAAAAAAACAAAATAACTTTGATGAATTTTTCAAAATGATGGAATCAGTTGAAGTTGAATAAGGAAAAGAAAAAAAAAAGAAAAAACTTGAAATGAGTTTTTGAGGAACATCAGGCGAACGAATCAACAGAATGCAGTTTATGGCAAATGCAAAAAAAAAAGAAAAAAAAAAGAGGAAATACATTTGTGCAACAACAATAAAAATAAGAATTACATGCAACAGAATCAAATAACGATGAAGTGAACCATTTACTAAAGTGTTTTTGTAAAGAAAGAAAGCTCTTTACAATATATGCAGCAGTCCCGCCTTTTCCTTTACAAATAGTAACAACAACAAACACAACGACAACTTTAACAACTGTTGCTACTCTAACAACGTGAATTTGCTTGTAGAGTTCGCAAACTTCGATTTAAGGAGCAGGACAGAAGCTATTGAAAAGATACAGACAAAAAAAAAGTACAAAACAAAACATCCTTTTCGTTGATAATAAAGATGACTGGCATGCTTGCTTGCTATGCTTGGATACCTCTCCCCCTACATCAAGCATTATCATGCACTTGAACTTTCAACAACCTATCCGTTCTTATTTTTGTTTGCCATAAAAACCGCAGGCAACTATTTTTAATTGTTGCTTACTTACTTGGCTTCTTGCTACAGCAAACATTGTTTAAATATCGAAATATTTCAGAACAAAACTAAATAATTTTCTCTTGGAAAATTGTTAAGCTCTGGAAATTTTTTGAAATATTTTTCTCTTACCGCATCATTTCTAAATGAAAGAGGTTTTGTTAGGGATGAGTTATTTGACTGTGGGCAGAAAAAGGCAGGCAGCTGTAGACATTTTTGGAATAATTTAAAATTAATTTTATTGAAATTAGAAGATTTTAGAAGATTTCGAATTTTGATAAAGAAGGTTGAAGCGGGGGAAAGATACACAAGAAGTAGAAAAAGTTAAACTATAGTACTGTTTAATATAAATAAGCGTTGATGGGGGACTACCTTTGCATATATCAAAATATTTGATTAGAAAATAAAATGAAATTTCTAAACAAATTTAAATACAACCTCACGAAAATTGTGTTTAATAACTGATGGATGAGAAATTTGGAAAGCGAAGTAACTTTTGTTTCTCATGGGCATAACATATTAATCCAAAGAAGGCTCCAAGTGTCGAAGAGATCCTTGTTTTATTAAATTTAACTAATTTTTGCTATTCCATGTGTTGTTAGATGCGTTTAATTAATTTTAAAATCAAAAACCTACAATTTCAGAGCAAAAAAAAATATTTGTTATGAATGATAAAATTTTCGGATACTATCATATCTTCGTCATTTTAAAAAAAACTGGGGATCTATTACATCTCCAGCAAAAAGCCACAGTGACAAGGTTTTAGGAATGCAACGGTTTTTCTACAGTTATTTATGGATTTTTACTGGGACATATGCGTTAATTTAGCTTGTCCAATATCCAGCCTAGTCATTGAAAAAAATTCGGTACATCCGATCAGTGTATCTTCTACGCGTTGCATGACCGGCTTACTTAAGTTATAATGTTAGACGAATTGCAAATGCCACAATTTGCCGTAAATATGCCACAATTTGCCGTAAGATAGACCTAAATGGCGTACGCCTCATGTAATGGATAAATTTTGGATCTTCTTCGGCACTTTCGCTAATAGCAGCAATGTGTTTGGGCGCGCGTTTCGAAGAAGTGTTACAGATCGGATTTCTTCAAACTTTTTCAAAGTTTTGTTTATAGTGCGTTCAAATGGACGGTTATGTTACATACTACAGAATTAGCATTTAGCACTTTTGTTATTTTAACACGTTCAGTGGTTGTTCGGCGATCCATATTATAAAATGGCGAACATTACACATTTCCAGGATGACAGTTTTGTTTCACTGAATCGATGCCGATTTTCAGGCGATGTCGCATAGAAACCGATACTGTAATAACATGTAAGCAAACTTAACTGGCGATAATCGTTTTTTGCGCTCTATTGTTACGTCGAATCCGCCGATACGTAAGTAGGTGTCGGTTGGAATAAAACTGCGTTAGTATTGAGCGTAAACCAAGAGAAATTACTACCACAACCCCTTTCAAAGTTAGATTTGTAAGAAAAAACAGCTGTGAAAGGGAAACACACACACAAATGTAAATATATTATTCAACCTTTTCAATTAAAACTTGTGTATTTTGTTATGCATAATATGTTTATACACATTTATATATATAAAAAATGAGAAATTTATTTAAGAAAGTAGAAATTTGCAAATTAAAATTTTTGTGAAATACTATTCTCATTTTATTGTGAATGCTTAATATTTTTTTCCATATGTGTTTTATTTCTACAATACAAGCAAACGTTAATTTATCTCTCATTTTTACGACTCTCTCATTGTATTGGAAAATTTCCCGTACTCTATTGGAAAGTTAGCGATACTATTACAAGATGCTAATGAAACCGACTGTCGCAAATCATATTTCAAAAGGATGATGTTGATTCCAGAATTGTGTTTCTGTATATTTTTTTTTAAAAATCTTTTAATATCATGTTTTACAATTTTAATTCATATAAACAATTGACAAAACCACTTAAAGAAGAGATTCAGAACATACATTTAATTATTAAAAAAACATTATTTGTGAACAATATTAAAAACTAGCAACTGTATGCAATTCAAAATTAAGTTAGAATTGTATGTTTGGGAGGATTTTGAAATTATAGAATTCCATGTCATTGGCGATAGTCATTCATATTTTTAACAAAATCAATTTTTTGTTAATAAGTAATCTTTAAATTAGCTTATCAAAAATGCATCACCTGTTGCATTGGAGAATGCCATTTTAAGTTTATTGTCACAAATTGAAATGAAAAGAGTGTTTCGAGAAAGATGCGTTTCAAGCTTTGAAAAGACATGTTTGTTGTTTAGACATGTTTTTTTATTATAATAATTTTTTTTTATTAAAATAAAATAATACATTTTTTGTTAGAAGGCGTTAAAGACAGTAGGGCACATTTTACATTTCTTGCGTTGTGCAATGACAAAAAAAAAAGGCAATAAAATGTATAGTTCTATAAATGAGTTTATAATTAAAGTAAAAATCCGCCTCACGTCTACTGAATGGTCTTCTTAATGAAGCTACATTAAAGCATTTTTGTTTCGAAACGCTGTTACATGCAGATGGAACATTAGACTGTAATATCCTGGTAGGGGATCATTTTACACGAAGGAAGTCCTTTTAGAGCCCGTGAGGAAGAATTCAAAGTTTGAAGGAAAATGTTTGTTTCAAGTAATAAATACATTTCACAATATTCTACCAGGTTTCAAAATTTACAGCGATTGCCCTACCTAAAACATATTCTTATATGTTCCGTTATTTTGCGGAGACTTCCTTATAGAGTCATTTTAGATGAAGCCCCCAAAAATGTGCATTAGAGACAAAAGAGATCTCTTCTTAAAAATAAGTAGCGCTCTAGAATCGTCCTCCTTGGTATTCTTCCGATTACTTCTACGCTTCTATTTCTCTGTGCACAACGATAGGATTATGCTTAAAAGGTTATTTTTTGTTTTGAGTTTGAGTTGCAAAATCGTCGGAATGGATGGTTGAGTTCTGAAGAACTATCCTATATTGTTTTCTCTTAGGTTATGTTACCTTTTGAATATGTTGCTTGATAATATCATCGATTCGATTTGCTTGATAATATCTGTTAAAGTGGATAGAAAATCGAGTCTGTTTGAAAGTTCTAAATGAATTTTATAATTTATTCACCGTTAAGGGCACAAGCTATAAATAAAAAGTAAATGGTGTCTTAAGACCCCTATGCTTTATTAATATTAAATTGCTTCTGATTCTTCAAGAGAATTATATTAAAAACGAAACAAAAGTTATATTCGGCTTGCACCGAATTTTTATATCCATTACAGGATATATCCTTTAAAGAGACGGATGAAGGATGATTTAATGCGTTGCCTTTATACTCTGTCATATCTATTCCGGTTTATAGTTTGAGATAAAATTTGAAGAGAGCAAGCCTATAAATTAAGATTTTGAATCTATAATTGAGAAAAGAAAAATTATTATCATATCACATTATGGTCGTGTAGGCTAATTTTGAAAGATTAAAATTTGCTTTTAATGATCTTCTCATTTTCTATCTAGCCTATTGATGTAACCTTCTGTGATAACGCAAAGACAGATAGATGAACTAAAAAACAATACTAGACACAGACATCGGTAGAATCATGCTACTATTTACGTTAATAACGAATATAAAATTTCTATATGGCGTCTTCCTGCATATCTTTATGCGTTATCAACATTTGTAAGATTTGTTTATCTATCATCGAGAGAGGTTGAAGACGTATTTATTTTGACAACACGTTTATACCCTTCAGAAGTAAGCTTCAGAAACCTTCTAAAGTACGTATATCCATGGTCAGTATGAGATTGTGAATCGATCTAGGGGTGTCCGCTTGTCCATTTGTGTAATGTTAAAATAATAAAAAAAAAAAAAAAAATAAAATAAATATATACGCTTAACATAGATTAATTACTTCTTACTATTATTAATAACTGCATTTTTTTATTATTTGCTAATTGATATTTATAATTTATTATTGTATTATTTTTTATTTATTTTGCTTATTTTTTTTGTTTTTTATTAGTTTCCCCCCTAATATATTTTTCTTCATATTATTTACATTGAGTTTAGTATAATTGGCTTTCGAAATTGGAGAGACGTCATTTCACAAGCAAGTGCTTAGTATGGGGATGGGTTAATCGTTAAAAGTTGAATTAATTTTTTGCATTTATATTTCCCTTTTAGTGGAGATGCTGTTGGTATCTGGTGTCTGTGTTATATAATTTTAAACAAATTATTAATTAATTAACTGCCTCTTCCACTTAATGTATGAACAAGGGGGTTGCATTAATTGCGCATGACCGTGAAAACAATGTAAAGTGGGTGGAGTTAACTTCAAAACAAAATGAAATAAATCATAATGGGTTCTTCGAAAGCTTTAAGCTTCATTGAAAAAAGCTGTGAGCTACATGAGTCAACAAAAGACCGGTAGTTTCCAAGCGAATAAGCTTAAGAAACTTCCAAAATCATGTTTCTTCGTTATTTTCCCCATAAGAAAGACAAATATGCGAAGTACAGTGCGGGACAAAACAAGCGAGATAAACTTAAGCCTTTTAATCCAAGCAAAGACGTACATTTTTAACATATTTTCTATTTTGTCTTCAAAATAGGTAAATAAACACGTTTCAGTGATTGTCAGAAATTGTTATAAATTATCTTTCACTTAAACTTCTAAGATCTTGATTTCGTATTACAAATCCACACAAGAGTATTGTGACAGAAAAATTAAGTGAATTTGTTTATAAAATGAAAACCCTTTGCTTTTGCTTTCACAAATCAATTTCATCGTCTCCGTAATATTCCAAAAATAGTCCACAATAATCGAGGAAAACTGTCAACATGAGTTTGATTTTTGAGCGACTGCATGATCTTCTCTCGATTGATCGATTGTTTCTGGGTCGTACGCATAGATCTAAGTTTCATATTTTTTTATGACGCGTTTCATGATATCGTAATGGTCAGCTATCATTATTTCATAGGTCTGGTAAGAGCCGAAAAATTCAATTTTATATGTTTGCAAAAACCCGCGTAACCCTACAGCAATTGAATATATTGACATGAAATTCAACAAAAACGTCATAGACAGGACTAACAGCTTACACAGAAAAATGTTATTCCTTGATTCCATATTTACGAAATTTAAACGAAAAATACATATATTTATATCGATATATATATATATATAGAACACATGTATGTACTTAACTTTTACATCTGTTTTTTTTTCGATTTTCTTGTTCTTATAAACTGAGTGTAGTAAGTCATCATAAATGCAAAATTATTGTAAAAAGCAGAAGAAAGAGCGCGTGCGCCTATACATGGCTGGTATTTTTCAATATAAAACTACAATCTCACGTGCCTACATTGCATATATACGTACGTAGGATTATACATTTACATGCATAATAAACTCATATACGCTGGTGGCGTTTTGTGGTATATCTGTGTTTTTGTGTAGTTTTTTTCTTTTCCTTTTCACATGCCACGTACAAACAAACGATTCAATTTCTACATTTTGTTCTTTTCTGTGGTTTCTCATCTTTTTCTTTTTTTTTTTTTTTGGATTTTTATCTTTTCTTATCCATTTATATTTCTTTCGTGATGACTACACGCTGTTTTCTTGACCATAAGGTTGGTCATTATAATATGAATGCAAATGAAATCATTTTATTAAACGTTTACATAACTCATGTGCAAGACCAGGATTGTGTGTGTATGTGTGTATGTATAGATCTGCGTGCATTTAATTTAAGGTCATCAAGAATCGTAATGAAAAACCAATGGTAATAATTTATAAATTTATGTAAGAATAGGTGTAGACAGAAAAGATATTTATATTGACTGTTTAAACTAGATGTGTGTGTGTAACTGGGTATGTAGCTGTGTAATGATATTTAGATTAAATGAAAATACATAATAGTATCTAGCTATGACATGAAGCAGACTTGGTAAGTCGAAGTTTTAACTGCGATTCCGTTTTTACTCTGGAAGCTCCCCGAACCATAAGTTGTTCTGAAATTTATTGATTTGATACATCTTGAGACTAGTGACCATTACAAGTCTGTGACAGTTTGATTAAAAATTATTGAATCTTTGGTGTTTGACATTGAAAGATAATTCCTGAATTTTGGTGAAAAATTGTGAATCAGGTTTTATTTGATAATCTTCTGCCATTTTCTTACGGTAATACCAAAATCGAATAAAGTTATCGTTTAATCAGTGGTGTATTTTGGAAGCATTAAAGCGTTCCAATTAAAATCCCGCATCAAAGATTTAGAATGATGTATGATATATACAGCTTAGGTTTGTCTTTTAACTATTAGTTACACTTTCGTTCTCATAATCGGACGTGCAAGTTATCTTTAGTACTCCCTGGCGGCAATGAAAGGGCAGCGTAGAGTTCCCTATAAAACTTTTCTTCATTTTAATCGCATACGGTTTACGAAGGTCGGTAGAATTCAGTTTCGTTTCGATCGCTAACTTGTTTTCGATTTTCATAGGTCTCGAAGGTAACAAGTTTATGGGGAGCTTCACCCCGTTCGGACGACGAACCTATTAAGAAACATAGGAATAGAGATTTAGGACGGCAACGCGCAGTTCCCATATGCGAAGCTTTTTTTTTTCATTCAATATTACAATGGTTTCATACGTATTTTTGACATAATACACTTAGGTCCTTAAAGTATTTGTCCCTGCTTCCTTGCGAATTTGTTCAACTTATAACTTATAGCCTTATCCTTAACCTATGTTTAGTTACTTAAGACAGAAGAGAGACAGAAAGACGGAAACATAACTCAGTTTTACGGAGAATTCACTTCCTTTCCTTAAGTTTTCATTTTTCGTTTGAATACAATCTATCTGTTCATTTAAAACGCTAGCTATTGGCTTGATTTAATATAATTTTTGCGAGTCTATTACATTTGTTTACTTGACTCTTAGCCAAATCCTTTAAAC
The DNA here is from genome assembly GCA_000671755.1 of Glossina brevipalpis. Taxonomy (NCBI): domain Eukaryota; kingdom Metazoa; phylum Arthropoda; class Insecta; order Diptera; family Glossinidae; genus Glossina; species Glossina brevipalpis. Next base: position 485,966 of record KK351015.1, read on the forward strand.
AGCATTAAATTTCTCAAGAGGCTGTAGTGTTGAGAACTTTATGTCCGGGGAAATAGGTTGCTACCTTTAGCATAGTCCGGTCGTACTATCTCTCTCGCTCTCTGATGTATTATTACTACTATATTTACTATATTTTTACCATATTTACTACCATTTCTACTAGTATTTCGCAATTTGCAGCTATACGTGTTAAAATTACAAAGGATATAAAAATGCTTCTCTGCATATACTCCATAAAAATCGCATTAAAAATGTTTATCACCCAAAAGCGATCAAAGACGCTTGCTTTTCTCAAATGCATTAAATATACGTTTTTTGTTTGGTTTGACTGTTAAATTTTCTTCATGAAGTGATGGATATAAAAAATTAAGACCTCCAAGGTAGCAAAGTTGATAACTCGTTCTCAAACACGCGCTTATGAACTTCATAAAACAAAGCAAAAAAAAAACAAAAAAAAAAAATAAAAATAAAAATAAACAAATAAATAAAAAATATATATGTATGAAAAAAACGAGAAAGTTCGCACTTGATACCTTGACGTAAAGTCATAAGAGCAGCCTACCGAAGACATTTGTTTTCTCGAGGCCTTTTGCTGGCGAACTGTTAAAATGCAGTTAAAAATTTTCTTGCTTCAATTTATATACACTTGCGCAATATGGTTTCTCCTCTCTTCAATTTGTTGCTTATACGTTTAATATTACCACCCGCTGAGCAGAAGGTAACCCCAAATATTAATAACTTAATTTTCAAAGCTTACCCTTGCTTTGCTTTGCTTTGCTTTGCTTGCGGATAATGACGTTAAAACTGATGATTACCCATCTTCAGCGTTGAAGATCAAGATTATTATGCTTAATTATCTTGAAGGAGTTCAAGATATGTTTATCTTCGTCAGCTTAAATGAAATGTTTCTCTTCGACTTTGAAACAGCCGAACCTGAACTTTCCGTTTCTTTTTTTCGGTTTGTCGGCATTAGAGAGAGAGAGAGTATCGGACAAAAATATTTTGTTTTCTTAATGTTTTCTATACATAATTTATTTATAATTGTTTTACACAATAGAATACTCAGACATGTTTATATATATGTATATATATGTATATATTTATGCAATTATATATGTTTCTTTGGTTTTGCTTGATGCTTTGGCAAAAGGAATAATGTTTGATTAATTGTTTTTAGTTTAAAAAAAGAACCCTTTTTTCACACTTGATGGTCTTTTCAAAGATCTTACCCTTTCTCTCTGGCGCAATATATACATGTGTGCGGTCTTTTCTACAAGAAATTTCCAAATAAAGCCGAAATACGCCCAATTTTGTTTGAGTGTTTAGCGTGTGTGGCAAAATTCTTTTGAATTGCTTTCAAAATTTGATTAGCAACAGTTTCGGTTTGATTATCCTCCTCCTGAAATGATTGTTTATTTGATTTCTTCTTGTTGTTGTCTAAATAAATATTTGTGCTATAGTGTTCCTCTCTTGTATGCATATGTAATAAAAGGTGTTGACGTTTATTAGTTTATCTGTTGTCTACTAATCTCTACTGTGTGATCTAAGGTTATAGACATTATATAGTACGACAGTATGCTCCCCATAGGGAATCAATCTAAAGTCATCAGTATTTGAGATTTTAATAATTTCTGTTCATTTAATTATAAAATTTAAATATTTTTTGACAGGTTATGGTAGCTGACAGATACAATAAAAAATTTATAGTGAATTTGATAAGAAAAAAAGTCAGATTATGTTGTTGGTTGATTACATTTAGAAAATTCTGAGGTAAAGCTTATAAGCACAAAGGTGAACTTTTACTACAAACAAATTTAAAAGATTGTTAAAATAAATTATCAAAACTTATTCCAGGGAGCAGTAGGCTAATAACGAAAGTTGTGTGCAACTCTAATTTCTTTACATTTACATCTTTTAATTATTTTTGCTTAATTATTATTTATTTTTTAATTTTTTTTTTTTTTTACATGAAATCTGTACACAATTTGAAAGCGTAGGATTAAGGAAAGAGGAATTATTTGACAGATTAATCAAAAAATATTTTGATTGCGTTGGTACCGACAAACCATGTATGTACCTTAGAAGGGTTTCGAAACTACTTCGTGGGTGTGGTGAACATTTTGACAAAGTGAATATATTTCCACCCTTCGCTGAGGTGTATAAAAATATTTGCCTAATAATATAATAGAAAATTTCAATTCTGAAATAAACTCCATTATAATAAAAGTAAATAATATAAATAGCGTTGAATCAGTGGAACTTTGTGCCGTTTTATGTTATAATTAGAGTAAGGTCATTTTCGAGAACTTCTAGTGTAAATAAAGGTTTAGTTAAATATTAAAATAAATAATTATTGAGCAAATAAATTAGGTTGAAAATTTCACTGCAGAGAAATTAATTAGGCTTGGTTTAGCTTAAAGCCAGATTGTCTTTAACTATGTACAGAGTTGCAATCCACGGACCTTCAACTTAGAGTAAAACCAAATGACATATTGTGTTGTAAAGTTATGCTGGATCTTGTCGAAAATTGATAGTCCTCTGCAATCTATAAAAAGTCTCTTCTACCGATTTATTCCTATTTTTTAATTAAATAATTTAATAGATTTAATTTAAAAGTCTATTGTAAAAGTTAAATATACTTTATTCGACACTTTAAAGTGGCGTTGTATTAATATGAACGTTAAATATATAACAAAATTACACTTATCCTCACCCCTAGTGAAACTAGCAATGATGGCGAAGTGAGAACGGGCGGCAAAAAATCCAAAGATTGCTTCTTAGTCCTACAATGCGCTATTAGTGGACAAACTGAAAATTGATAAAATTTGTAAAAAAAAATCTATTATTTTACCAGTACAATACCTCGACTCAGACATCAATAATTGCCGTGCCGAAAAAGGTGAATTAGAACTATATGACCTTTGTTTGCTTATCTAACTTTAAGCGATATTTCTTCTTACCTAAGCTAAAAGTTGCTTTCGGAGGATAGACATTTTCAGCAAATCAGAAGGTGATGACGCTCTTTGATAGCTATTGCGCAGAGGAAGGTTCCAAGTATTTTTAGAACGAGCTTAAGCGATGAGAACATCGCTTCTGCGTAGATTTTCAAAGAGATTATGTAGAAAATTAAAATAAATTGAAATATCTTTTGGATAACCTCAAAGAACGAAAAAATAAAAAAAAAATGTTGAAAATCAAAATAGAATTTTTTGCCGATGCTTATTTAATAGAAGAGAAAACGGCATCAATTGCTTAATTTTCGAAAAAATCTCTCAAAATTCGGCTACAAAATCGTTTAACAAAATTCTAAACGCTTTGCTTCAGAACGGTATTTTCAAGGAATGACTTAACTCGAAATATTGAATATCTGAGCCACAATTTCCACAGCAATGGCCATCGATATGTTTTTTGGAATCATTATCTTTAAATAGTGGAGACATAATTTAAGACGATAAAAGAAATTTTAAAAGAATTTTGAAATAAAGCATAGTTTGCTGGTTGCGTTGGTTGCGATAGCAAGGTTGCTTTCGGTTAAATATAATTGAACGCAATTATGCTTAAGGTTTTCTTAAATTTTTTGTAAGGTGTGGTTTTTTTTAAACAACTACAATGAGGATATGTTCAATATTCAATCTAGTAAACGCTAGAAAATTTAGAAAATTACTTCCTTTAGAACAACTACCATATTAACGCTGACTGTGACTTTCTAAGGTAAGAAAAAAGAAGAAGTAAGAGGTAAAAAGAAGAAGAAATTAACACATTCCTCACGTATTAAGTGCAAAATTGAAGTGAACATCTGCTTTGGAAGTATTGCTCCGTTTCACTGTAGGTTAAATCATAACTGATTCTTGGCTTTTTTATGGTTAAACAACTCATACAAATCAAATAATTCATTAATCTTAATTTGTCGGCAACAATTTACAATCTTAGCTTGCTATGTGTGTGCTCTCCGCACACACGGTTCAACTCAACTTCACAAATACTGTACACGATCATACCTATGTGAAAATATTATAGTTTTATATACTTCGCTACAATTCACTACTGGGAGACTATTAACGGAGTCGTCATTGCCGTCGTCGTCGTCGTCGTCGTCGTCTATACGTAAGTGTTTCTCGATGTTTGCGCCTGTGTAAGTATGAAGATGAATAAATGAAAATACAAAATTAATTGGCCTTTTTGCTGTATCATAATCTTTCGAGATCGTTGTTGTTGGTTGGTAGATTGGACACATAAAGCAAGAAGTCAACAATAAACAAAAAGAAGAGATTGCATCCTCGTGTATGTAACTCCTTTAGAGTTACCTGTTAGTTTTCTTCTTTCTTCTTCCTCTTTCATCGTTCGGCTCTGGTCGATCGTTTCCAATCGTTGTATGTAATCTTTTAATGATTCCAGTCAATTCACAACATATAGTTACCAAAAAAGAAAAAAAAGGAAAAAATTTGCTCTTGTGTTAGTAATAGGCCAATGCCAAGGGCCAAAGTTAATGAAACACAAGGCGAAAAGAGGGCGTCACTGCTTTTGTCGCTGATATGAATCTAAGATCTCACTTCGGAGATGTGTAAGCAATTCAGCCAGTGAGTGAGTGGGAAAAGCGAGTGTTCTCTTTATTGCGGTTGTGTGAATTTTATCGTTTTCTGATATTAGTTTGAAGTATTTTTCTTCGGTGTGCTTTGTTCTCTAAATTATTGTGTTAATATTTGTTTTGTTCGTCGTATAATTCGTTGATCTTTTTTCATCACCAGTGAGTTTAGTCCGTTGAAAATCTTTAATTATTGCCTTAAAGGTGTCAAAATGATGCACAGATTGTACTTTTTTTTTTTTTTTTTAATTTTCCAAAAAACAGTAATTTTTTCTTTCTTTCCTTTTATAATATTTTTTTTTTTTGGTTTCGGTTGGGTCAACTTTTTCAATATAAGATTAGTGTGGTTTAAGAATGTTTCTATACTTAAGTTATGAATTTTTGGTGAATTTTCAAAACTTTTCTATGGTAGAGTTGTGTTTTCACGACTATTAAGGTTCATACATCCGACATCCGAGTCGGATTGCGTTTAAAATATGAACAACTGATATCTTTTAGACTTACTTCTAATACACTTCCACTTCTGTACATTCTAGTGTAGCCTGTTTCCTAAAGTTTGTAAACACACAACTTCGTAGTTTGATATGAGTTCAGTATTTTCCTTTTGTCGGCATAGTGTACAAATATTTTTTGAAATAATTTCGAAACCGCTGCGTAGATTTTAATCTACCGTACCATTGCGCAGTATCAGGTTTGGCTGAACGATATCCTTCCAATCTAAACATTATCGAGCTTGATGCTAATGAGCGTTATGCCAATGACCAGAGGGATTCATCTTGCTTCCATCACAACATAATTTTCGTAACATATCAGAGTGCGTTATAAAGGGTTTAAGAAATGGTTCAACTTTGCTACAGCTCAGTAAATATTCACTTATAGAAATCCTATTGGCTTATAATGTATGTGAATCAAATCGTGTAGCATTTAAATATCGAGCCTCTTCCGCTGCTGATGATCCTTTAAATTCTTGAAAGTGATTTGACTGCCTACCCACGGTTCTTGTATGGCTTTTGTCAAGGGCCTTGCTTGTTAAAAAGATATTTTGCCGAAAACCAACATAAATGTTGCCTCGCTCGGTATGGGTAGATTTTATCGAATTACAAATTAACATCTGATACGTTCTTACGAAGATGTCGGCTATTTTAATAGTGCACTATCCTAGCTACCACTACAAGATTTCCCAAAACTGTTGCCAAGCCACCAGCTTCAACTGTCAGCTGTCAAATGTTCTCCGGCTTGAGGTGCCGTATTTTTGTATTCTGTCGTGTAAGATAGCAACGAAAATGCACAGTTATATAACATTTAGGACAAATCGGAATAGCCGTGTTCAAATTCACTGTTGCAGACCATATTTTAATCACGACCATAATTAAACCCGCACGTGACTACAGCTCTTATTAAATGTTTCACTGGTAAATTCACTGGTGACGCTAATCGATCGGCTGTATTTATAAACCTTGCCTCTTTGCTCACTTCTTTTTCCATAAACATCACCATCTTTATATAATGTGTAATGGCGAAATTCCCTGAGTGACTGATCACAAAAAGGACCGCTGAAAATATGTGTTTTGTTTATTTACAAGACGAGAAAAAAAATTTTAATATATAAAGTGAAGGTCAATGAACATAACCACGTCTTGTCTGTTTCACTTGGGAATCTGAAAATTTATCCATGTGTTCCAAACGATGCAAACCAGCCAGTATATTCATCTTAGATTGAGTGTATTACATTTGCTGCAGCGGGTATGATGAAAAGTACGTAAAGAATCGTCATCAAGTTTCCCATATTTTTCCTGCTTGCTTTCGTCGTATGTGTCTAAAAGGACGAGATTTGTTATTTTTCATTCCAACCAAAATATGCAGTGCAGGTCCTGATTTTCTAAGGTGTACCTACAACAACCAAACCTAACCTTGTGACCTTGTCAAGTCTCTGTGTCTGTATATTATTGAGATTCTTAGGTTGGAAGCTTCAAATTGGCGTACTGCCGATTGGTCAGATTAGCTTCACTGTTGAGGTGCAGAAGGGAAGGATGTGATCATAACAATTAAAACATCATCGCCTAGATCGCATAAACTTATTCAAAGCTTTTAATTGATATTAGAATATAATGCATATATGAGAACTTGCCGTTTCCTGTTTGGATTTTTGCGAGAACGTTTTAATAACGGCCAATAGGATTAAATCGTTTCGAAATCTTATGCATCGCTTGTATTTGATATAATCGTTTTTTTTTTTTTCGTTAAAGTCTGCTTCCTTTGGAATCACTGAAAATTTGTTTTCCAACTTTTGTTCTGTTTGATTGTAATAAGCAGAATCAGCAAACAACAGCAGACAATTTTTAGCTTAAACTCTATGTTCGTTTATTTTCTGTTGCCGCATTCTTTCATTCCATTTTAATAACATTAATTAAGGTGTTGCCTTCGTTGGTGTTCTTCACGCCTTTCCATACAAATTATCCAGGAATGTTTCATGTTTTCTCTTGCAATCCGAAACAAAGAACAAACGTTAAAAAAAAGGGCATAACTTTTAGTTGAAAGATAAAGAAGAGAGTGACAGACAAGGGGATGCCAGCTAAAACTAAATAAAGGAAAGCGAGGCTATAATATGCAATTTGGTCAAACTGATTCTGAAGGTACTAACCAAAGACATGCATACATACAGGCCATCGAAAACATTGAAACGACGGAATTCAATACAATACTTGGCAAAAAAGAAAAAAAAAATAATATCTCAGACAAAAAGTTGAAAATTTGCTGTAAGAAAGAACTTCAAAAATATAGAAACACCGGCGAGTATAAGGCAAACCATTAACACACATTTTGAACTAAGAGGTTTTGTAGGTTTTTATGTACAAACCATAGATGTATTTATGTGTATGTACACCTGAATATGTGTACTGTACGCATACGTGTGCAGGTATTAAATAAATGTAAGAGTAGAGAAGACAAGTCACAAGCGGGTGTTGCAGAGTTCAAATTAAGCCATTAAATCGACCACTACCTTATATGTGCACCTTGGCATCGCATTGTTGATGATCGTAAATTTTTGGGCATAAAATTTTAAAACATATATACTCACGCACATTTATTTACTTAAATTGTAAAAACTCATCTTTAGCATTTTCATCTTCTTTTTGTTGCTTTTTATTTTTTATCTTTGAAACTTTCGAAAAAGTAAATTTCCTTATCTATGATGATCTTTCAAGAGGCGCCATTTTTAGCGCCAAAATGACCAAAAAAGTAAAACAAAACAAAGAAAAAAACATAATTTAATGAAATTGCTAATAAAATTATACATTTATCACCAATTAAATGAATATTTTATGCACTTTCTTAATGCTTCCTTTAAACATTTACGTTTGGGTTCACATTCATTCAATAAGCGAGTCCTCGTGCACACAGTGTGGCATTGTTGCGGCGCTATGCCAAATTAACTTAAAAATGTTATCAATTTTCAAAATCAAGGTTGATTAAGGTTTGGGTCAGTGGCTTCTTCATCAGCTTATCCCTCCGAGCAATAAAATAACAAAAAAAAAGCGAAAAGCAAAAAAAAAAAAAAATAATAAAAACACTAAAATACAAAAACAACTCCAAGTTATCACCAGATAGTAGTGAAGCAGGGCACCATATTGAAATGATTTGTGTTTAGATTGATGACTAATAAGTTGTGATGCAATTAATTGAAAACTGTAACTGATACCGATCTCTCAATGGTCTCAGTTACAAGCAAATCTCATTAAGCCAGCAAAGATAACAAATTCGTTGGGAGAAGAATTTCAACATTCTCCAGTTTCACAACAATTCTCTAAAAAGAAAATAAGAACAGCGAACGAAACCAAACTGAGACGCGTAGTGTATATTGTTGTAGAGGTAGGATAGAAGTGAATATATTTGTATATGAACTTGTGAAGAAAAAGGTTAAAGAAAAAAGAAAGGTTGTGTGACAAAATGAAATCAAAAAGATAGAGTAATGAGATGATTTCGAACTGAAAGGGAATTAAAGAGTATTATAATGTCATTATAATCGGTTTATAAAGCAGTTAACTGAATTTCAAGAAATTTTCAACATGAAATAAACAAAATGTCTAAAAACGTTTCCTTAAATTAAGAAAACTTCAAAAAAAAAAAAACAAAGAAAAAATAATGAATACTTAAAATACCGTAAGTAAATAATCTTCGCCCAGGATCCAAAGCTTGTTGGCAAGAAAAAGGTTTCAATAGATGGAAAAGAGTTTTTAATGAATGCTCTGAAGAGGGTTCGAAGTATTTACTATTAACTTAAGACGGGCTTCAAAAGTTTTTTTTTTTCTTGGCCGGATATTAATATGTTTTGAGCGATAGGCTTTCCCATTGAATTAAATTTAATTCAGTTGAAAAGTCGCAACCCTTCAGATGTTTTAGAAAAGTTTTCATGCATTTCCGAAACTAACATTATGATAAATTAAAAAGCTGAAAAAATCATTCGCAGCATATGTTGTATTTTACGCTTTTCTTACTTTTATAAGTGAGGAATATTAAATAAAAACCAATAATTTGGAGGACAGGAAATATTAGTGAGCATTTGAAAAATATTCAATGGCCACCACCTTATATGGATGTTTATTAACTGTAGATGGTTTAGAGAAAGAGCCTAATTTTTTTGTCGAATCTTTAATAATAAGTATATTATTGCTTTGTCCGAAAATATGATTTGCATTCCAAAAAAGAACCCGAGTTTCATGTTTTCGCTTTCATTTCTAAATACCTACCAATTAGTAAACAAGTAGAGCAATAATTATTTTGCTTAAGGAGTGCCGCACAGGAAATAAATATTTCTACTTCAGATTAAGTTTGCACTTTAGATTGACGTGTGAAATTCAGCCAAGAATATACATATGGAGTTTCAATTTTTTATTGAGATTCTATAACAATGAGAATTATGGACCGACAGATAGAAAACCGTATATGTGTAGAAGAAATATGCGAGGTGTGCTTACAGTTTAACTTCTCATTTTTTTTTTTTTTGGTTTGTCGTTTTCTCTATGGATTAGGTCTATAAGAGGTTAGTCCTATATATCCAGTGTGGTCATGAGTTCTTGGTTGATGAGTTCTTCTTGCCTGTTTCCTTTTTGTATTGATATATTGAGGTATTGATGTAGATTTCCTTTGATTAGGAAACCATTCTAATTGTGATAGTCCATTTGGTATTGTCCATTCCGACTTTCAAATCAGTTTATGTGTTGTTATTATGGATTGATTCGTAGAGCTTCCTTCCTTTGATATTTACTATTTTAAATCCCCACCCTTGATGTATAGCATTGAAATCATTCCTGTATTTTAGAGAAAACGGTGGAGAAAAAAATTTGAGCATATTGAAGTACCAGTACCAGAACCTATGCAATTAACTTTACTACGAGAAGTTAATTTTCTGGACATTTGAAGTTTTATATGTAATAATAGATTTTTTTAGGATCACGAAGCTAGAATGAGCTCTATCATCAGGGCAGTAATTAGGTGACTCTCTGCTATAAGAAGAGCCATCCCGTTGGCATGCCTTATACCGATTAGGAGATTTATTTACATAATTTAGCATCATACTGGTGAGTGTTTGTCTACTCAATATGCTCTTTAATCAAGTCTTTAAGTTTGAAAAAGGATTTGAATTTTCCAATGTATCAGCGTATTGCTGGTTAGGAAGTGTTGTTATAATTAATCATGGTAATGACATGTATAGTTAAGCGTCGATTATCAGGCAAAGGGAATTCTTTTTGATTAAAGGAATAATTAGTATTATGTGTTGATCTACATGGAGTAGATTTTTGAAGTTTCTTCTTAAGAAGCATTTTTCAACTGTTTTAAGTACACTGCCTTACCACTCAATAGTGATACACGGATATATTAAAAAATTTATAAAGAGAAGCAGATTCAACACTAAATCTGTAAACATGTTTAATTAACGCCTATTGAAACTGATGATTGACTCAGTGGAATCAAATAATTATTACAAGCTTCTGCTAGGATCTGTGATTTAAAAAAAAATATAAAGTTTTTTATAAAATATTTAAATTTACATTTAAATTAATATTAATTTTTAGAAGACCACACATACTTTCATCAGTAGACGGATCGTTGCGAGATCATTAATGAAATAAAATAAAATGATTTTAATTTTAAGTTAACGTTTACGATGAAACTCATACATTATAACTTTTTATCGCATTTGAAAACCAGTTGTACAGATCGACACGTTTAAAACCATGAATGAATTAACGGCATTCTACAAGCATGTGCTTGGGAATTTGAATCAGCTCAACCATTTTATATAAAGTAATAGAAATCAATAATTAATTAAAATCGAAGAATGAAAGATAAAAGAAATTGCTAATAAATGAATTTGATCAAAAAAAAAATTCAAAACTTGTTAGTGATTTATTACGGGATTAAACACTGTAAGTTCTTCAAGAAAAACTGTCTTATGTTACTAAAAAGAAACACAGTTTTTCTGGATTTGAAACCCTTACAATATGTAGGAAAAAATTAATTTAAAAAATGTTGCCTCGAAATTTCGGCATTTTCGTTTGCACTGTTACAGTCTACCTTACTTGACGGTTACTAACTTTTTCAATCCGTCTTCTCGATCATTCCAAAATATTTTCAAACAAAAATATACGGACGTAGCTTGAACGCTAGATAGATGCAAGGCTAAGAGCTATTCGCCCGGAGGCGAATGTTTCTACCAAGAAATTAAATGTTGGGTATGAAGCTTTTCGAATTGATAATGAAATCGGTTATAGAAATATATATTTTCTTGCATTTTTCTTTTTCGTTTCGCAACAAGTAAAGGGTAAAACAGTTGCAGAAGTGGAATCCTGTAGCAAAAAATTGTCATACAAAGGCTTTCTTATAATCCTCCTTGATCATACAAAGGATTTCTTATAAACCTACGATTCCAGACTAATGGAAAAAAGTAATGAAAAAATCATCACAACAGAAGAACATCTATTATAACACATATCAACGCTTTAGACGCGTTTTTCTTGAAAAACTGCTTTTGCTCGTTCTCTTTTCGTTCTCAAACGTAATCGTGTCCCGTTATATGTTTATTCCGTTTAATTGAGGACCGCTGTTATCATAATAATTAGAGAGTGGCTAACAATATAAATAAAAAATGCGCATAAAATTTGTAGTTAGCCAAAGTGTTAATTAACTTTTGTTATTCTCTCGTAAAGCTTCTTTGATATTTAATATAAATACTTTTTCGATACGATTTTTAAAATGTTTAATTATAAGTAAAGTTCGCTATAGCTTACAAGTAAATTATTTTTGTAGAAAGACAAAAATTTTACAAAAAAGATAAATAATAATCAGGCAGCTTCGCAGTTATTTTTCGTGTTGCAGGAAATTGGCTTCGATTACAAAAGTGTAAAGTTTCTGAAAAATATTCAAACTTTTCATTTTATTAATCTATACACATTTATTTGCTATAAATATACTTTCTACATGAAATAAAAAGAAAGAGAAAAAGGTATTGCATATACTATAATATCACGTTAATACATTTAAATAATACTATCAAAGTTAAATCTAGAAAAACTAGAAATATATAAAATATTAAAAATCATAATAAAATAAAATTTCTGGTTAATAAATAATCTTTTTTTTTTCGAAAATTATCACTCGTAATGGAAAGCTTCTTTTTTTAAGAAATTTTTAAAATTTTTACAACAGTATTGTTTTTACATTCTATAAACAAGTATTGATTTCACGTTTTTCGAGACATTTTTCACAAGTTACCTCACAGCACCATTTAAATACACATTTGCAATTAACCCATTCGGAAACAATGCGATGTTTGTAGCCTCGATTGCAGCATAGTAGTTCACAACTATCTGAACCAATTGACGTAGAATTACATTCTCGTTCCTGCGTTCCGACAGAACCAGTACGCATGTTCTGTTCACAAAAATCGGGTGACTCATCCGAATACACTAAATCATATTTTGTGGGTTGTTTAAAGGTTTCAATCTCGGGCATATAACTATTACCATCGTTACGTAATATGACTTTGGAGGCATGATCGAATTTATCGCGCAGACGTGCAGCCACTTCTCGAAAAGGTGTCATTTTCAACCAACACGTTTTAACTGTACACGATCCCGATAAACCATGGCATTTGCATTCTAATCGCATGGAATCACGTATAGCCTGTAATAGAAAAATAATAAAAATTTGTAGAAAATTTTAACTTTGTTACGCTACGTGCATATGCATTACAACATTGCAAATGTACTGAGCAGTTAAGCTCTTTTGGAATAGCAATTATAAAATACACAAAATAATAGAATTCGTTAATATATTAGTAGAAGATTTCCGCGTTAAGCTTTTTTTAAATTTTTCTCTTTCGGTCTTTATCATTTCCCCCTTCTCGTTTGCTGTACTATATCTTTTCTTCTGTCACTTCCTTTCAACGACTGCTTCTGTCTATCTTCTTCTCTCATCGAATTTCATCTGGCGGTATTTCTTGTCATCTACTTTTCCTTGCATTTCCCTTCCTTCGCTTTCTCTTTTCCCACATTTCCTTTAGCCCACCTTTTCTTCCCGTTCTTTTCTTTTCTCATTCCCATTTTTCTTTCCTTCCCTTTCCTTTCTTTCCTTTTCTTCCCTCTCTTTCCTTTTCTTTCCTCTCTTTCGCTTTTCTTTTGCCCTTTTTAGATCTTTCTCTTATTGCTTTACTTTCACGTTGCTTTCGTCTTCGCTGTTTCTGTTGTACATTTGTCTTTTCCTTTCGGAACGGAACCACTTATTTTTCACTGGTAACGTTTGGTTTGCTTTCCTTTTTTTCTTTTGCTTTTGGTTTACTTTTCAAACTGTTTTCTTTTCTCAAAAAAAAAAAAAATAAATAAATATATTTTTGTTAATACATTTGGTATAATTTGTAGGCCTTTGTGTTCCAGATTCATTTCGATATCATACTTTTAAAATTCATACTTACTAAACGTCCCGCACGATTATTGTGCAATTTGACCATGGTCCGCAAATCGCTTCGGCGCTTATATCGAGAATCTAAGAATACGCGAGAATGACGAAATCCAAAATTCACATTATCACTGCAGCCACCCCATTCCCATTCGCCTTCTGGAAATTTGATATTCTTTAGAAGTTTCCCCCGGCGATTTTTACCTCTACCGCGTTTCGCAATATTTGTTGCGTTAGTCTTTTCATAGGCTGCTTGTTGTCGTTCTAAAGCTGCCACAGCGGTAACAGCATTTACCATTTGTGGTTGTCCGCCATTTCGTCGCGAATGGCTGCGATCGCAAGAACATTCAATTAAATTTCCCAAAGTACATGCTTTGGTCACCGCATAAGTGACACCGGCTGAAGTAATAGCGTTTACAAAACCGGTTTCTCGAGTATCTGCAAATAAAAAAATAAAAAATAATTATGCTTGTAATTAAACCATATGTGCACGCCTATATGAACGCTCTTCTGTATTGTTATATTACTGACATTGCGATGACGTTGTTTTGACTGTAGACACTTGTTGTCTACTTGTTGTTGTGTCATTGCTTGACACATGTCACGTACTCATTTCCATATCAATCCTTTAGATACATACAAATGTTTAAATCATCACCATTATTGCAAGTTTGCCAAGCTATCATTTACTATGTGATTGCGTTCTTTTTTTATATTTATTTTTTATGACACATTGACTTGAATACGGATTATTTTGACGATTGTCTATTGTTTACTTTAGTTTTACTGCAATTTTATCTTTAACTATTTATTGCTTCTATTTTCCTCTTTTCAGTGTTAATAGCTCAGTGAATAATTAGCGTCGCTTTAAAATTCATTTCAATATGAAATGAGTATTTGTCTTACTGTCAGCACTAAAGACGTAATTATTGTTGACACATAATGAAATGTTTGTTTAAGCTTTCATAAAACATTGCTTTTGCTTCGATAACTGAAATTCAAGACAATTGTGGGAAAATTTTTATAAATTCAAAAAAAAAAAAAAAAAAAGAAACTAATGTTCTGACGGTATGCATGCGTTTTATTCCTGGCCCTAGGCGTATGGAATTACTTTTTATAAAAGATTTAGATCATTCATTAGTCATAATTCCAAAAAAAATTATTTATTCTTCTTTGCGTAATTGCTTGAATTAAACGATTCGTCTGGCTCGAATATTTGGCACTGAAGAAGAAGACAAGGCATTGAAACCTTGTAACAATGATGAAGATTTGGCTGGTAAGAACAGAACCATAGCAAGACAAAAATAAAAATAGTCTTAATGGGGTATAAAGCGGACCTTCAATCAAAGGAAATTATTTGAAGAGAAACATGTGAGATTTTTTACACGCCATTCTAACTATTTTTACCGTCTTTTGGTTCTTTTGGAGATATTATAGTTCCTTTCGTCAAGTTTCTTCTTTTCTCAAGTTTCTTCTTACAAAACACAAATTAATTGTTTTGCAAAGAAGTGAAAAATTGCGCCGATACGGTTACGACCGATACGAGGTCCGTGGTTCTCCTTTTTATTTCAGATAAGAAAAAAATATACGCGAAATCTACATGTTCGGACGGCATTAATATGGTTTTACAACCGAGAAGTTTTCGGAAATTGATTTTTTCTCGATTGTAAAAATTTTTCAAATTTTTCAAATATTTCTGAATGTTGCATAGAGACTTAGTATACAAACTTAGTATATCTTTATCCACATAGCCGAATTGCAAATGTCCAATAATTATCTGATGAAAAGTCTAGGAAATCTCCACTAAGCTGAAAAATGTTGAAGATATAACATAATTTTATAAAATAGTTCGATATTCTCCAAACAATACCAAACAATGCCTCCAATACAATGAGATAAGTCAAGCAATGTTCACGAATTTTTAATTAGAAGTTAAATTATTATAACATTATTTGTTTGCACCTTTGCCTTTGTATTCGTGTACGCGAGTTTGCTTCCTTACATCTTTGTTTCTCTCTTTAGTTTGAGCTTAACTCTTAAATTAATCACTCTAATTTCCATTGACACTGATTCACAAGAAAACGAATCATTGGGACAACTTCACCAGAAACTTTTAAAGCCAATTTAACTAAACAACGCAAGTAATCAAACCATGTTGAACAACTGCAACTACAGCTAACTACTTTACAAATGGAAAAGAAAAATAAGAAAGAATTTTTTATAAAGAGTGGGCCGCTGCTCGCACAAAATACAAGTAACGTTTAAAAAGAAACCAAGTCAGCGAGAGTTATATTCGGCAGTGCTCGAACAATGTATGCCCTATACACACCATCCATTCAAACCATACAAAATACTTTTCAACATTCTGTCTTGTTTACTTTATAGAATAATAGCCGATTTGGTACATTTTCAATAGCAACCCGCGTACAAAAACTTCCAACGTTTCTGCCAAATTTAAAATCGAGTTCTTAATTTCTGCAACCAGTACTAATATATATTCATAGAGATTGATTCTGAATTTGCCGCTGATCAAGAATACAAATACTTTTCTGAGTCTCTAAAGCTTCCTTTTGAGTGTTGCTACAAGCATAGTCACAAAAAGAATATATCTTTATTTTTCGGTAGTGGGTACAAAAAGAACGAAGAAATGATACAAAAAAAAATCAAAGAAAGAAGTGATGGGTATGCATATTGTTTAAGCTGGTAAGAGCAGAGTAACGATGAACAGCAATTGAAATTTGTAATAAATTTCGCATTAGTTAACTAAGTTGGACATTTAAATTGTTACCGATGACACTTGGCATTCGTGGATGGTTATGGTCGGCCATGAAATGGTGAAAACGTAATGAGCCTCCAAATACCCGAAAAACGTCGACAGATTGACGATGAAGACGACAACACCATAAAATCAAGTGGGAAAACGTTCGCTGCCGTCACATATTAAAGAACGACATTTTCTAAAAAAAAAAAAAAAAAAATGAAAAAAAGGAGAAGAGAGGTAAGAAGAAATTTCTGCGAGATCGACTACAAAATAATCGGCTAATAATATATTGCATTGCAATGCCTTGACTTGAAGAGTTAACACGATTTAATCCATGCTTAAGCATTGTTATTTATGGCCGATGATTTGGTTCTGCTTTTGTCATGCAACAGCAATTATAACTTGTACTAAAATCGAAGCAATTACAACGTCTACTCTTTCGCAAAAAAAAAAAAAAAAAAAATAAATAAACTAAAGCCTCGAGTTGACACATCATCACATTGTCAAATAACCCACCTTCATCACAATTCGTAGAGTGTAGTGTGGAGTATGTTTGCACGAATACATGGATTGCATTTTGTTCTGGAAGATGATCATTATGACGATAGTCGGCGGCAGTAGTCATTTGCTGACTATATTCATTTGTAGGGCATATACAAGTACATGTGTCCGCGTTGGGTTTTCGTGTGTGTATTGGTAGGTGTATTGTTTTTCTTTTAGCGGCTTCCTTTTTTTTATTTACAATCGTCACCTGTACAAGCGGAGCAGCTTGTTTGGCTGGCCGTACATTTTTCACTGGCTTGCCATTCATTTGCTTTGTAAACTTGGCCATAATTTATTTAAATTGACAGCTTGGATGCTCATTTTAAGCGTTATTCATCAGGTTTCAACATTTTTATTATACATGGTGATGGATGATGTGGTTTTGTTTTGTTAATGACAGTTTGTATTCCGCAAATTGTTGCAATAATTAGCTAAAGTTTGCTCATAACAAAGTATGAGAAATACGGAATGCGTTTGTGCACATGTGTCGAAGATGAAGGTGTAAATTCCGCAATTCGAGGCTATTTTCAACGCAAAATTTCTTAAGATTACACAACGCTGTCTGTAGACTCCATATAACTAATAATAAATGCTTTTATAAGTTATTACTATTATTACATAATCTCTCCATATTATTTTCTATCTATAACATTTTAGCTATTACTTGTCATCTGCTATTTTTATTTAAATAGAACAAATTATGCATAAGAATCGATTATGGTATAGTGTGTGGCTGGTTCTGGCGTAATTTACTTAAATATCATAAGCTCAATATAGAGAGGCCATTATTACATAATCTTTAGTACCTGTGATCGGTATTTATTATCTAGTACCTGAACTGCTAAGCTTTGACTATATCATTGTACCATAAAGTCACTTCGAACGTTACTTATGTATCATTAATAGTCATTATAAGTTATTCATACATCCACTAGTCTTACTTGAGATTAGAGATTCGGTATTCATTGTAGCTAAGCCTTCATTCTTTCCTGAAAAAACTAAGCATGAACTCTTCTTGGCTGCACTTCAGTGTAATGATAACTCTTATTATATGGTGTAATATATTCAACATCACGATTTTTACTTATATATGTGTTAAAAATGCCATCCATTTGAATAAAAAAGTCATCAGGAATATCTTGGAATATAACAACATAGTGCTTTGCATAAAACCTCCGATCTTTATGGTATGGCTTTTGAAATTAACCAAAAAGTTCGTCGTTTTCTTTGGTCCTTTTATCATCGCTGCTTGTCTTTTTTAGTGATATTCTCTTCTAACATTAATTCAGTTCTCTGTCTATCTTCTCTAATACGAAATCGATTGGTAATAGGACGTCTCGATAGAACATATTATTGTCGTGCAAATCTTAGAATGATGAAATAATTTGGGTCAAAAACTACAAGAAAAGAAATAACAATTTTCTACCTTACCCGGTATTATGATAAAGTAAAAGCAGCTGGCGAAATTCGGGAAATACGCAAAATTTACGAAACCCGCAAAATGCGCCAAACCCACAAAATTCGCCTGGTAAACGTATCAACAAACTACGTCGGGAAATCCAGCAATGAGTTGAAAAAACAATCGTGGCAGAACGAGACGTAGTTCTGGTTTCCAAGCAGAGGATTTTAGATTAAGAGATCTCGATCGAATATTCATATTTCAGGTAAACAGAAATAAATAAGTTTCTTTAAATAATTGTAACTATTTCTTCTAAAAATCATAAATAAAATCTACGCTATTCACAATCTAGTGATACGAATTCTGTCTAAGGAAAAACGAGATATATACAAAAAGAGAATTTCTTAACATTTTTTAAAAAAGTACAAAGCCTTTTGTCTCTGTCTCCAGTTCAAGTTATGGATATTTAGTTTAGTCTAATATCCACGCTGTGTACATCATACGCCCACTTTCGATATTAGTTGTAAGTTTTAGATTGATTTGTTTTGAATCGATCATATTTGGTTTAATTCTTGTTCGCGTAACCCATATTATTATAACGTTGAGTTATTGCTTTATCTCGTCTATGTTTACCCATCTTCTCTATATTGTCTGTTTCATTAGTGTTTTTTGCGTTATATGTATCAGCTCAGTTAGTTATCCATTATTGCCTAAGTTTTATTTATTATCCAAAAACAAAGGCCAAGTTTGATTGAAACTCCGCAAATTTTGCTTTCTATCTATCTATCGCCTTGTTATACGTTGTGTTCCAAATTAATAACTTTGAAGAACCGTTTGAATTACAGATCAATGGCTCTGATGCATGTTAACGTGCTCTTTTGCTTAGAATTTCATTCGACTGCATTGATGATTGACTCATATTTCCGATTTATTATAGTTTCTTTTTTTGTATTTACGCATGTTGTATGTATGTTCGTTTGTGTGATTTATGTGTAATCGTAAAACAAATACCCTTCCTTTGCCTGCGTTCACACCCTACAACTTATTATACATACAATTAATTTATGCGGTGTTAATTTTCATTTGCTTGTTTTTCTTTATTCCAGAAGAGAGATATTTCAGTCTTCATGTGTGTGTGTGTGTGTATGCATCTATGTACGGACGCTAATATTTAAATCTTTTATGCACGAGTTAAGCTTGTCAACACTTGCTTTACAATGAAATGACAATGTTTTCCTGTACAATACACAAAGCGCCGCCTCATAGACCGCCGCCGAACGGCCAACTGAGATCAAACTAAACGATCTACATCACACACTGCAATGAACAGACCAGACAAGCGCAGATATCTGCATATAAAATGCATACAACAAACGCAACCTGCAATGCATATAAACGACAAGTGCAAGCTGATGTCTCTTCACTGATCTAAGCTGCCAACAACAGCAACAAAACGGGCAAAAAAAAATAACATCTAAATATAAATGTTTGTACAAATAAATATATATATATACATACATACACATGTAGATCTTTGTTGCAATGTGTTCGTGTGCTTGTGTATGAGGACTGACTAGCAATGTTGTCAACACTGCATAATAATGAACTTAATTTGTTACATGTTAATGTACAACAACATAGCGACGCAATAAGAACAAACAGTTAATGTTCTGGCTCTGTTTCCCCCGCCTTCCTCGCCTTCCCTCCTGTTCCCTCCCGCCTTTCTTCTTTTTTTTTTCTTCTTCAGTCAGAGCGAACACACACTCTCTTACACACACACTCTGGCTTGGCTTGGCTGTCTGTATTAAACACAATTTTATATGCAAATTACATTACCAGATAATGGGTTAAGAGGCCTATGTCAACATAGCTAAGCAATGGAAGGATATTTATATGCTACTTTATATATGAGTTTCAGAAAATATTTTCACGTTTTTCTTTTTGCACATCACAGATCTATAACAACTGTGTGATATTGTTTTACAGAGAGATTCTTTGTTTTTGTATCTTCGTCTACAAAAAAGAGAATTGTGCTTACCTCTCATTAGGATTTTTCTCATGCTTTTACGTAAAGCGGTGCAATTCCAGCGACGATTCCGAAATTGAAATTCACATTCTCGGAAGCCTAGATTAATGCCGTTGATGATCTCCTTTAGAAGAGCAGAATCGTGACGGCAAATTTCAGCCATTTTACCACGTAGCCGGCGTGTCTTTTTACACATTAAATATGGATCAAGTAATATATTAGAGCCCTCAGCCCTGTAAACGGCAGAGAATATATAAAAATTTTAAATGTTCGTATTTGTTATGTTATGTGATGAATGGCTAAAATTTAGTTCGGAAGTGATAAAATTAAAATTTTTTAAAAAATATTTAACAATTTTAATTCCAATTACAAATTTCAACTACACTTGTCTAAGGGGCTAATTGCTCATACGTACAAAATAATATATTTATTGTTGCCCACATCAAATGACAAATAACTAATGATTTCGATAATCAACTGATCGCTATTGACTTAAGTATACAAATCGAGAAAGTGTTGAAGATGACGTTACGTTTAATGACTTACTGGTATTTTAATGAGCCATATGAGCTGTTATGTTATTAAGAAATTAGTTTTTTCAATCGTGTAGGGTTCGCATACAGAATAACATGTAGGTGTACACGTTCGCAAAGATCGACTTTTGCAATTTGGCGAAATAACATTTTATGACTAAAAAGTTAATCAGCGTTAAGCATTGTTTGTCATTTCAGCAAGAAGGATAAAGCATAGCGTCTACGTACGATTCATTTTCAGAATAAACTCTGAGAATGTTGCGTCGGGCATTGCCTATGTCATACTTAAACTAATATATTTAACAAAAAGCTACGAAGTGATCCGGCTTAAGCACCTAGATCTTTGGTCTGAGCTTACAGTAAGATATTAAGGATTAATGCTTGTGCTTCGAGTAATGTTGCTATACTAAAATATAATTCCATAAGGTAAGGTCTCCCGTCGTATATATAAGCTTAAGAAATAGTGTCATTACTTATGAAAAAAAATTGTCTAATTCAGCTTATAAGTATGTAGTTCAATTGAGAATGAATGAATAAATATGAAATATGAAAGAGCCTTTGCCAGAGTTCTCTCTCGCTTTCTCTCGCGCTTTCTCTCTCTCTCACTCTCTCGTTCTCGTTACAAGTGTTACAAAACATTCTCTGAATTTCTTTCTAGTGAAATAGATGACCATAACACCGTTAAGAGTTTTATCAAAAAACCTTTCCTCTACTTGTAGTAACCAGAGTTCGGAAAACGTGAATTTCGCCGGTTAAGCTGCAAAGGCTTTCTTCCACTAATTGAAAAAAAAATATAGTAAATTTCAAATGGAGAATGATTTCGAGTAAGTAATATCGAAAACGCTAAAGAAGCAATACTCTGTGGCGACTGGTATCGCAACTGTAAATACGAACGAAAAAAACGATTTATTTTCCATGTATAGACAATGACGTACAATAAAAGAACGTTACGCCGATGGCAAATTAAAAAGTAGGTCGAGAGGAATGTTCTGAGAATTCTCATGAAACGCAACTCCTTGGCAACCGTTGTATATATACTCGACGAGCACCAAATTTAGAATCTGTTTAAGCATCTCCGTCTGTCAGCGTCTGTAATGTGTGTGTGATAAACGTCCTCCTTGTCGCAAAAATAAAAATATCGGCTACAAAATTTGCCCGAAACATTGGAACTTCTTTCACGTACGTTGTCAAATGGATCTCAGATCACGCCTGCACAATAAAATAAGTTAAAAACAAGTCTCTCTTCTGGTTGTTTTGCTCATTGTTCGTAGATTACAAAGTAAAAATTTCTCTGGTATTCCGGTGAATATAAAAGATTCGGCTCCGCTGAATGTAATCTTCTTACTTGCTTTTAATTTGACATCACCCTGGGTTAGGAAGGGTAGGAAGTCGTCAAATAAATAAATAACTTTTACTGTTGCCACATACACTAATCTTTAAGATCAATAAATAGAAAGAAAAAAATTCTCACGTACGCACTAACGTTAAAGCGCTAACTTAACCTCGCCACGTAACTATTTGTCTTAGTTGTTTGAATATTGCACAGTTTTTAGACAATTTCATTTTGTCTGTCCAAATCAAATGTTCATACGAACGATCGCACACGTTTACGCATCACACATTTTGTGGTCATGTTAAACTAAACAAGGCGATAAATTGACGTTGACTCTAATGGTAAATGCATTTTCAAAAGTGGCGGCTACATCTAAGAAGTTTCAATTTGAGAACAAAAAAGAAAATTTCTGATCGAAAACTTGTAAAATGAAGAAGAAGGGGTAAATGTGAATCAAATACTGACTCGTTCACTTTTCTCGAAAAATGCAAAAATAAAAAAAAAAAACAGAAATTGAAGGCTCAATACGCCTTCAATCTCTGCTAAATAGCAAACGTATGTTGTACAATTGTAAAGATATCAGATAACCTGTTGAGGCCACTTTTTCCTTATTCATACCTATTGTATCTATTGATCTTTATGTTGTCTATATTTTATCGTCATTTGTAGACATTTGTCTATAACATTTAAGCCATTGTTGGATACGTTGTTGGATGCGTAGTCTGATTGTTATTTTTTGTGACCTTGAGAATTCGATTTCATTACAGACTTAAGAATTTAATGGGCTCGTGCTCGTGCTACGAAATGTATATAGAGATTACCGATCCTCTTCTTCTAATATATATTTTTGAAGTGTTACAAAATGAATAATGTTCGTTACGTTGTACTTTTGCGTGAAGGTGAACATATTAACTCAAAGCAAACGCATGATTATTCTGTATGTGAAAAGGAGAAATCAATAAAAGTTTTAGTTAAATAAATAAAACAAACTTAAGAGATGAATGAAGATCGCGTCTTGTTGCTTCTCGAGAATGCAAGCAAGAGCAACAGAGGAGGACTCTTTCCTGAATACATAAATGTTTGCTTAAGATGACACATACTTTAGATTCGCGTTTGTGAGACTTGTATTGTCTCTCGATTCGAGTGTCTTTGCCTGACGATATCCTAAGTAGATTCATATTAAGTGTGGTCAGTGTTGAGTTGATATTTATATTTAAACTTTCAATTCTCTAACAAATATTTACTTATCAAACAAAAACTGCTTCATTTTTCTGCCTGAGCACAGCACATATATGTTTATACATACGAATGTAAAGTAAAATCTTTTGAAAAAGACACCGAAACATCGGCGATACTTTAAATTGTACATAAATATGGTGGGTGTCCAGTTGCCGATAAAAAAAATTTTCTTTTTTTTTCGTCTTCCTATTGTCTTTCTCTAGGCACTTCATTCGTGCATTTTGTCAATTTGTTTATACAAAATTTTTTGCTTGCCTGCCAGTGTTAAGTATTCACTTCTTTAAACATTTATAAGCTCTACACACACGCGCGTTTATGGAGATTTACACAAATGTTTCTTTGGTGATACATCTGTCGTAAGGCAGGCAGAGTGTTGATCAATATACAACAAGTAGGCGTTCAGTTGTGGTTTGTCTGTCGTCGTTGTTTCATTATTATCATCGTTATTATTATTCATTTTTATTCAAATCGCAACCGCTACTGCTTCTGCCTCTCTTACTTGATTTGTTGCAGTTTGTGTATTATCAAGTAGTGTCATGTCGTTGCTAAATTAGCGAATTAACATGTTAACAACAATAAATGATCGTTGTTAATAGGTAAGTAAGTAAGCATTTAGTAGCTAGCTAGCTAGCGCCAATAAAGGCAAACAGACAGACTGATAGACCGGCTATGTACACACATATATATGTACGCTATATACGTTTGTAAAAATTACTTTATTTAGAAAAAAGAAAAAAAAAAAAGTTCGCTTGTGCGGTATTAAACTATTCATGCTGGTAATGGTGTTGCTAATGATGATGATGATGGGTGGTCATGTTGACGCCCCGTGTTAAAAACTAAACGTTTGCAGATTTACAATAGAAAAAAATCTAAAGATAAAATTCTCTTAATCATGTAATACTTAGATTTTCAATAAATAACTTAATTTCAATTATTTCTATTTTCTTTGGCTTAGAAAGTTGGTTTTGATTCGTTTGATTTAAAATACATTGGTTTGTAAAAAAATAGCTTTATTAGTTCATATCAAGTGGACGTTGTGACTTTATATCCTAATATAAAAAAAAACAAGTCGCTTCTTATACTTGACTTATTGCTTCCTTCAGAAGGTCGTTTCTATTGCAATATGTCCTGAATTCATTGTCATAGAAAAAAGCAAAACCTTTTTTAATATATTTCATGGTCCGAAATCCTATTCGTTTTATTAGGCAGTCCTAGCACTATATATTATTTCCTAACATTTCCAAAGGAATCGAAGGAAGGATGTTACACTTTTTTGAATAATAAAAGATCAATAGCGTTAGAAGAGATAATATCTGATCTCAGACACGGCGTAGACCAATCGAGCAATCGTGAGCCTACGTTTATTCGACTTAACTTACGTTGTTTTGTAAAAAAGTAATTGTAGGTTAGGTTTTTAGGTTTAGTCATATAGCGTGGTCGTTACGTTAAAAAAGTTGCTTATATTGGTTCCTTCAGAAATTCGATTCTATTGCAATATGTATCGAGCACTAATTCAGAGGTAAAAGTATTCTGTGTTGCTGTTCATATTAGCTTGGATAATAAAAAGAAGCCTCATATACAACAAGAAGAAGCATAAGGTAGAACAAATATTTTGCTTGTGAGGTTTATTATGACGTCTGCAGTTTTCCTTATCTAGCACAATATAAGAAGAATCTTGTCTCTCATAGCTTTTATGGAGAAGTGCAAAGTGCTGCTGGATATTTCTTGGCCTAGAGCTATGGAAACAAGAGTTTATCTAGCTTCCGC
Organism: Glossina brevipalpis; assembly: GCA_000671755.1. Lineage (NCBI taxonomy): Eukaryota > Metazoa > Arthropoda > Insecta > Diptera > Glossinidae > Glossina > Glossina brevipalpis. Next base: position 511,104 of record KK351015.1, read on the forward strand.
TGCTCGTTGTCCTTAATTTCGGAAGTCCCTACATTTTTCCTTATATTTATCCGTAGTAAGAAGTTGCGAGTGAATGAAATGACATGAAATATTGTGCGAGTTGGAAATATGTTAACGAGGTTGCAATCGATTAGGATGTGTTAAATTAAAAGTCTTTTATTGTCTATATTTTGAGTCAAATTTTGAACTGAGACATGAATTTAAAAAAAAAAAAGAAAGTAGGAATACTTCATATCCTCCACTCACCTTCTTAAAAGACGGCAAAAAAAATTAAATTTTGTTAGGTGAGCGAGGCACATTTTTCCTATTTTTATGGGGTACCTTTCAAATTTTTATCGTTTATAGTTAATTTTATATATACTTTGTAAAGGCGTTGCCTATGACGTGACATATCGGCCTCAAATTTGGCAGAAACATTGAAGTTCTTTCACTGCCAAGCCCATCTTTTACAATTTAGTTTTTCCCCCCTTTTTGAGGATACAGGGAATAAGAGATTCGGCACAGCCGAACATAATTTTCTTGCGTGTTTTTCTTGAAAGCAGAGGTTTTCTCAGTTTACGTTGTACCGTGGAGGTGCTTTTTCCCCGACTTGGCCAATTGTGAATATCAACCTGCCTACAGGAACTTCGAAGGTTTCTGCCACATTTGGAGGCGACTTCTTCATGTTTGTGGCTAGGAGAATGTTTACCGCTGACATTACATGGTCGGACAGACAGACAGACGGACATGTTTAATAATAAATCGATTCTCAATTTGATGATGATTCGGAACATTATAAGTACTTTGTGAGGTCTCTGAAGTATCCTTCTGTGTGTTGCAAACAAAATGATAAAATCAATATGACTACTTCCCTCCCTGATGAATATAAAAACAATTAATTATTTAATATTTAATACAAGTTGGAAGACAGGTTTATGGGCAGGAATTCTATTCTCTCTTTTATTTTGTTGATATATAGAAATTTATAATATGTTCCTTTGTTCAGTCAATTGTTAATTGCTTGCAACTCGGAAAATTAATGGTCACTGATCTTCCAGGTAACAACGAGGTGTAAGTTGCAACTAATTGCACTGAAAATCGCTAGAGAGTTGACTTTTCCAAGTATTTCGATGTTTCAATTCTTATGTTGCAAGGTGAGACATAGCACCCTCAAAATAAATAAGATTGAGTTGGCAAGAAATGGTTGAGTCATTAGGAAGATGTTCTCCTTTCTGGAGGCACTAATTCCAACAACTATCAAGACAATCAAGACCTGAGAGTAAACAGTAACTTTGTGGACTCGAATGCATTCTATCAGCAATTTGTGCGGTCTTTATAACCGTCGGAACCTTTCAATAGAAACTATTGATCAATTGAGTACCATTCTGATAATGTTATTAAAGATTAAAAATTTTTAAGTATCCTTTGGAAACTGAGAGAATTTGCAATGGGCTAATTCGTTAGTACAAAGTGGCACTGTCATATTACTACTTTTCTTCTATCTTTGCAGCCTATGGAAGTCAGACGAGCTTCATTCTTTGCTGAGAGACTACAAAATGTTAATAATACCGCGATCATAGTGCGATACTGAAAGGAAGTCTGTAGGTAAAGTGATGTGTTTGTATCGCTCTGATAAAATATATGTTTTCAATTTGCATCTTTAAAGGCTCAATACTTCTTAGATAATGTTAAGATTATAAATTAAGATTATAAATTAAGGCATTTCGACGTATTTTGCAATTAAAAAATCATTGCTTCAATGTAAACATAAACAATTTGTTTAAAAATTTTACTTCTTCATTACGTACATAAAAAAAATGCAATATTTTCATATTTAGCTATTTTTCGCTTATTAACTGTTCTCATCAACTATTTCTGCCTAAATAAATAAATAAATAAATAATAAAAACATTGCAAATACACTCATAAATATATATATGTATGTATACCGATATCAAAGAGAACTACAAGATAAAGTTTCGTTTTGCTTATGCAGCTTCCTCCCTCGCGTTGGTTGCGCGAGTAATTTTTCTTGTTCCTCCTTAAACGACGTGAGAAAATAAACTTTTGTATGTTAAGTAAATAAATAAATTTATGTAGAGAAAAGTTTGCAATAAAAAAATGTTAAATTGGTTCTTATGGTGAATGAGATGTTGCATTCACGCAGTTACAGGCATACAAACACGCGTACGCTCTCACGCATACCGGCAAACGTGTATATATTTGTGGAAAAAATTGTTCTTCATATTGGCGGTTTGTTATTATTATTTAAGCAAATATTAGCTGAAATGATCGACATATTAATGAAAATTATGTGCTATTGTATTCGGCATAAATTTATCATGTGAAAAACAAGAAAAAAGTGTTAATGCTTTTCTTCTTCCGAAGATGAATATAGATAAAAAAAATCTGTAACATTTCATTGAATTTTATGAGAATTTAAAATAATCGTCAGTTGTTTAAAAAATTGTTTTTTGATTTAATTTCGTTCACTTATTAAAATCTTTGTGAATGAATGAGTACATCCGACTTATGTTTGTAAACTACTGGAAATAAATATCTAAGTTCTTAAATTCTGCATTAAGGTGAACAGCGGAATCGTCTACTAGTAGTACATGTTTCTCTGACTCAAAAACGGCCATTCACTCTGATTAGATTGCAAAAGTCACATAAGTTAAGTTGGTCTTTCGCCGATCTGTAAATGATATATTTAGACTTAAAGCCATTTATAAGGCGACCATAAGTACTTCTTGAGTAATTGAATCGACCCGTGGAAATGTAATCGTTTGAGAGTATGCGTTTTGTATTGGCCAGAATATATATAATCTGTTGTTCAATAGGATTGATTGATGGTGCGTAACATTCATTGCCTTTATATCGCGAATTTTTTTAAAGGAATTCTGAAACCTATTGGACATGAGGCTTAAAAGTATATACGACGTGCATGACGGGCCTACACTATGTTTACAATACCTAAATAATTCGAACAATCCGAAAGAAACCAAAGATTTCACTACATTTCCATGAATGTCACCGACTTTAATGTTTTCGATGGTGATAATTTTTTATCATTGCAGACATGTTTATAAAAAGATCATATCTAAATGCAGGGCTTTATTTATGGAACTGATAACACATTTTTGTAGTATTTCGTTTTCAGCCGCACGCAATAATCTGTTAAAAAAGTAGTGCAAGATATTTTATTCGTTAGCCCCTAATTATTCACTGAGGTTATATGAGAACATACAAATTCCGATTTCGAAGAATAACTTTTCTTTTGAAGCAATCCATGAAAGGTGCTATTTTTCAGTGCCACCCGATTATGGTAAATGCTTCTTACATAGCAAATAGTAATGATCAAAGGGAATAATGTCTGCCAGAAGCGACTTGGAAAGCAGCCTATTCAATTTTAGTGTAACCGAATGTTGTTTCGCGAAAAATCACTTTACCATGGTTTTAGCCTTTTTGTGTTAATCATGCCTTAAGGGGTAATATATCACCTTATGTGCACTAATAATAGGGTCATATCTCTAAATTTATATAAAAAATTGAAAAGATATATTGACATGCTGAAGAATAGATAAAAAATGTAGTTTCACATTTTTTATGGATATAATTTTTACCTCCTTTTTTTAAAGATCTGTTCTGCCTTAACAAATTGCACTCGGAACTACAGAACCAAACAATTTATAAAAATATGACTCAAGATTTAGTGACTAATTATTAAACAATCATACGGCTGGTTAGTTAAGCATTTCATTCTGAACTTTCAATTAAAATTTCAAGTCAATCGTATGAAAATTGAAGCCGCTGGTGGCAGGGTAAGCTGGAAAACATAGTATCGAGAGAATAGCTTTTAAAATTTCGTAAAATGTTACGTGAGGCCGCTATAGAACTTAGTTTGGAAAATCGAATTGGTACATTTCAAATTTCCCCTCACCCCAGACATGATTTGGAGATCATAGACGCTTGCAATCTTAACCCCAACTATAGAATAAAATTTCAGTGCAAATTCTCAAATCTTTCCAAAATTTGGAATAAATATTTTACAAGGCCATCTTCACATTTTCGTTGCGGAAATGATATGAATCGATTCGGCCATTTACGAAAACTATGATTATCAACCAATTATTTAGCTCTAGAGGTTAACCAAAATTCATTTCTGAATGAATACGATCTTTGCTGCCAAAGAAATCGTTTGTAAAATTATAAACATAATAGTAGATGGCATTAATTGCGTACGTAAAAAAGGTAAATAAAATAATTAAACAGAGAATTAAATTTTCGGTGTATAACAATTCAACAGTAATCAAAGTCAAATTTTGTACATCATTGAAAAGCAACATCAAAACGAATGACAACGTAAGGCATTCTAAGCAGACAAACGAAACGACGTTAAGAAGGTAGACAGACTTATGGGCCTAATGCCAAATTTATTTATTGAGAAAGTGCTCGTAAGAATGCATATAGGTTGTGCAGACAACCGTAGAGAAGATATGCACTAAATATATAAGAGAAGGAAATGTCTCAATTGCAGCTAAAATGCTGATAATGATGATGAAGATTATGTCATAGATACGAAGTGTTTGTGGTGCATGTAAAAAGAAATTTTGACAATATTTTCTTATAAAAGTGTTTTCTGTCTAGCTGTTCTTTGTTGAAATGTCACCTTTTCGTTTTTATTATTATTTGATACTCAGTCCCAAGTTCATGAATTCAGTTCATTTTCACGTTCAAGTTGATGGTTTCTATATAGACTGAGATCATTGATTTTTTCATATGATTGCTAGACGAATTAGTGCCAACAGGATATTACGTTAGCAAAACATATATATATATATAGATGCAGATAAAAATTAAATGAGAAAATGTAAGTAGAACTGTTTGGCTTATTTTCGTAAAAATTTAATTAAGTGTCACGAGGGCGTGTAGTTAGATATTTTTATAAACGTAATTTGTTTATTTTGACAGATAATGCTTTTCTCTGTTGCTTAATGATGATGATAATGATGATAATGATGATGATGGTGATGCTGCCATCACATTGATAATTATCTTGACTTGTTAGTGATGAAGATCGCAAAAAGACTATTATTATTAGTAAAAAAGCAAAAAGCAAAAAACGAACCCTATGTGTCAAGTTGAGTGATTGTACCAAAGTGTGGACATTATAATTAACCACAAAAAAAAAAAAAAAAAAAAAAAAAAGAAGAAAAACCAGACAAGCGGAAATCTCGCATGATGTCTTTATGACCGTTTTTATATCGTATTATAATATTTATTAGCTTTCCAATCGCCCGCTTTGAGATGTGTGTGTGCTCACGTCTCTAAAATTCAAATGCCAACAAATATAAATTTAAATGATTATTTTTAATTAAGTTAGTCTCGGGGATTTAAATTAGAACATTTACTAAAAATTTAACTTTTTTTTCTTCTGTTAAACATTTCTAAAATGAGTTTTTTTTTTTATTTATTTAGCTCACTACTCTTTAATATTATTTACAACAGTTTCTTAAGTAATTTTTTAAGTAATTTTCAAACACGTAGCGCTGTGTTGTGTTGTATTCGTGTAGTTTGTGTACGTAATTATCTTAAACATGTTGTTAGTTAAGGTAATTACATTTAACCATAGCTAACGCAAATTTGTCTCAATGAAAAATGAACAACTTTTTTTTTTGTTCTTTATTCTCATCATCAACATCTCCAACCCCAACACCAAAACCAACACCATCACCTGCATGCTCTCGCTCTGCGGTCGTTATTGTCGTGATATTCATTATTGTTGTCGTTATTATCTTCTCATCCCTGTAATTGCTTGATTGGCTTGTTCGCTTTTTCTTCGCTTAACTTCGTTGTTGCACTATTAACTTCATTTTATTCTTTATTTTCTATTTTATTCGCTATTCCATATTGGTACGTGACTATATCGTGTCGCGTCCGTTGTTGTCTAAACATACAAATTTTTTGTTTTTTTTTTTCGTTTTTCTTATTTCGATTTGGTGTGTGTGTGCTTTTTCACGTCTTCGTTTCACGTCATATTTTTACATTATGTTTTACAACCAGTATCAGAAGTTATGCAAATTTGATCATTTTCGATGTAAAAAGGAAACACCCCTAAGGTACATATAGACAAGATATACGTACGTGCGATATGTATATTAGGTGTATGAATAAATGCTCTGTGTCATTATTCAAAATGTACTTACAAAGCTTAATAATTGAAATATTCACTAATAATCACTATTTGTGGTCTTCTGTCACTTATCAGTTAGCTTACGCATAGAAATACACTGATTTCCATACGAAGTACTGCATGTTTATATATATATATATATAAATGTATGTATGTATATAAGGGTACTTTTTAGTTTAATTATCGATTCAGTGTAAGTAGTTCTAAATATGAAAATACGTAAGAAGGTTCAACATGTCATTGATTAGGACATACGTTCGATAAATACAAACCAAGCCGAGTTTATATTTTGTGTCAATTCTATGCTATTTGTAGGAATACTTTATAGGATTTTATACGTCTTCTAATAACCAAATAGATTCTGTTATTCCAAACCCCACATTTAGCTTATAGTTCATTCACACCAAAGAAATGCTTATGACAGATGCGATGCTTCATGCGTTTTTGGTAACTTTTTCATAAGAAAAGACCTTGAAATGTAAAAAGTTTATGGTTTCGTAATTTGTCTAGTTGTCGATACGCCGATGACATATATTTTTATTTCTACTGGGTCAATTTGACCCATATTCAAAAACATCATGAATTAACAACAACGAATCAATTTGATTCCATTTTTTTATAAGGCTGCACTTAAGAGACATTCATTGACAAAAACAAAAGATAAAATTAAAAAAAAAAATATGTATGTTGTGCCTACAAACACATCCACAATAAACAAAAAGACGAATTAATCTGAAAAAGCCGCTACATTTTTCTTATTTATGATACTACGAAGGTAGATTAGTTGTCATTTTTTATACCCACTAACGAAGGGTTTGCAACACTCAGAAAGAAGCTTCACAGACTCCACAAAGTCTGTATATTCTTGATCACCATCAAATTCGAAATCCATCTAGGCGTATCCATCCGTCCGTTTTCTCATTAGTTTGTCTGCTTATCTGGGTAATGAATGCGGTGATCATTTTCCCGGTAGGCACGAAAAGTGCTTTTACTTAAAATAATGCTAACCAAGAAGTTACGATAGTGATGGATAGCAAAAAATAGATATAAAATAAAATCAAATTATATATTTGACTTGTTTACAGCTTCTGGAAATGCATATCTGAGGTCTCTTAAACTACGTTCTGCATCAAATTGAACAACGGAATCGACCTAGTGTCCATGTCTCTCTGTATCGAAATCGACGTTAGAGCTTTGCCATTCACCGTGATTAGATTACAAAATTCATTTCAGTTGATCGGTCTATATCGGTCTGTAAATAATATATCTGGTCCTAAAGATTTTAAATGGTGAAAGCTTACTAAAAAATACAGATTCTGCAGTACGCACTTTTTATAGACTACGACCAAATTATGGTCGACATAATCGTCTGTCTGAGCGTACTACAGGAAAAACTGTGAAAAAATTTGAAGAAACTTGATCTGTAGCATATTTGTTAAGTCCAACACATCCTAAAACTCACGCTCGAAAGAAACTGTCGAAGAAGATTCAAATTTATCCGCTACACGGCGCGCTCTTACAAAATTCATCTAACATTAGAACTGAAAGCGGCCGACACATTGCCTGTAGGAAATACTGTTCGAAAAACAGCGTTTGAATGATGATTTTTCGCATCGAACTTTTTCAGTGATGAAGCCTATTTTTCGCTTGGTGGCTATGTTAACGCAAGTAATGCAAAAGTTTCGTGATTGGGACATCGGAAACCGTCAAGTAATTGTTGCATTTCTAAAAAGTGAAAATGACGAGGTTATGATATACTTGTGATAGCTACAGTCACATGATTACCAATCTTTTTTTAGCGTGAAGTTGAAAATATGATGTTAAAGACATGAATGTTAAAGGCATGGGATTTTAATAGGAAGGACGGTGCCACAAGCCATACAACTCGCTTGATTTTGTATTGTTGCGCGAGAAATTTTCCGGATCCCGTTTAATGACGCTTTTTGTCGAATAATTAAACGTTTTAAAAATCTCATTAATATTTGATTTGAAATTAAATCACGTTATTTAAAAACATTTCGAATGTTTTCGACATTTCAATTCATATTTAGATATAAGTTTTGTATCATTTCAAGTAACACGCAAAATGATTCTTTTGGTTTTTCTTTTTCCAAGATGATTTAATCATAACCTACATTAATAGAATTTTCATGACTTTAAATGTGACCCGAATTTTTCAATTTCTAAATGATATCAATCGCATATGAACTTTGAAAAGAATATAAAAAAGAAAAACGCAATCAAGTGACGGCTTTTACCACATGCCAAGTTTGTATATTCGGAAAAGTAAACAAATGAACAACATGAACATTGTTAATCGCGTTACATGTTCCATTTTATCGAATCAATTTAGTTGAAGTGTATAAGTTTTTTAGTGGTTGAGATGATTACACATGTGTATCACTACGCTTCAATAGATTTAGGTGTGGATCTTCTAATGCCAATTTTAATTCAATAAAAATTAGTATTTTTTAATATTTTTGATAATGGAAAGAAGAGGAAGAAGATCCAAAAAGAAAAGTTGGACTTTGAATTTCATTTTGTCTCGTTATCTATCAAATTTCATTTTCAATTAAATGCACTTATATATTAAAAAGGGCGCGCGTGCAGCGGATGGATCGATCAATTGTTTGTTTCGTGGCTTGATGACCTACTGACTGAGGTTCGCTTATTTGCCGTTTTGGATAACGAAATGCATATTATTCGTTAGAAATCTGTAAATCGATTCTTTTTCAATTTTTTGTTCAGAATAGTTTATCATAAGTTCTTTGCTGTTCTCATTGATGAAAATATTCATTCATTTTCATAAAATTAAAGCAAGAAAAAAAAATGTCTAACGCAGATGCATGACAATTTTTCTTGATTCTATTTTCGTAACGATCACAATGCTACTGGTGCATATTGGTTTCATTAATCTACGTGTAACAATAAATATTAAAAGTGCAATAAAATATACAAATTCTAGATCCGTAGGTCTTGTAACTAAAAAAAAGCTGATTTAGGTCAACAGATCAGGTAGAGAGATCAACAATGAAGATCGATATGATCCATCGACAAATATGTTGGGGGCTTGTAAAGAAATCTGCGAAGACTTCAAACTATATCTTTGGTTACAGGCTCTAGCAGGTATCACTCCATAACGTGTTAGTTCCAAATTTCAGTGCGCAAATAGTTATGAATCACAGCCAATAAATCCTCATGAAACTAAACAAAAATTTAATTAAAGACAAAATCGTACATATTTTTTTAAATGCATCGCTTTCGCGATGACTCGGTTCAAAAAATTACTTTCCGAAATCTTAATTTATCAACCGATAGATTAGGGGTCCAGATTAAGGTTGAAAATATTCTTTTATTACAAAAAACTCTTTTTCCTAGGATATTCAAAATTTTCACATCGCTTGTGCCAATGGTAGATGTGAAAATAAGTGAATAATTATATTAAATACAAATATTATATAAAAGCCTGTAATTATTATCGGAGTGGCGCGTATTCAACGATCTGTATTAAGATAAAAAGGTATTGGACAAATTTTGTCCCTTAAGGGGATTTTCGCAGCGAAAAAAAAAAATATTTTTCTATTTAATTTTTAATATTTTATAGTAACTATTTTAAAAAGAGCAACATTTAAGCAATGTTTTCTGAAACGTTCATTTAAAGATTTTGAAAATTCATCCTTTAACGAGGTGATCATCAGAGACTTCTTATAAAAAATTATCCCTATCTTGGATTCGTGATAGCTTTCTTTGAAACCAAAAAACCGAACACATTCTTTGAATAGGCGAGTACAATTTGTGTTTAAACGTAGGATTTAAAAAAAATTTTAGTTTATATATCTGGTAGGATTGTATGCAAAAGATTTCAATATTCTATAGATTCTACATAACATGTTCCTTGGTGACAAAAAAAAACATCACCTCAATCACTAGTCCAGTCCTATTTAGAAGAAAAAATGTCCAAAATTTCAATATACTGCTTACGTTTTCAAAAATTAGAGTTTTGGAAGGCAAAGTGATTGAAGTTTGAAGTAGTAGTAGGAGGAGGAAAGGTATCAGTAGGAATTTCCCTTTGTCTCTCTTGAAGAGTTTTACTTCATTTGTCTTAAAACTTTCGAAAAATATTCTTGATATTTCCTACCAATAGATAAACAAAACAAAAAGATGAATTATAGAATTTCTGAAATTTTAAAACCAATATAAGGCCCTTACGTATTCAAGAATGATATAAAAGAGAGATGAGAGTGCGTTTAAAAAGTTGATTTTTCCAACCTACAATCTCTTGCGTGCGATCATGATTGTACCAGCAGTATTAAAAAACATTTAATTATCAAAAAAAAAAAAGAAAAAAGAAAACCAGAACAAGCTATCATCTCGGAAGAAGAGAACGGCCATAGTACAGCATCCTTGGGAAAATAGTAGATATCTGCACAAGTAGTGTGTAAACTAAATTCGCGAGTATGCGAGTATAACTTTCTTTTATTTTTTCATAATGAAAAATTATTTATATTATTTATGATGTAATTTAATTTGGCACACAATAAACAATAACATTTTTTTTTTAGTAAATAAAGCTGCAGCAAAAAGAAAAAATTTTAGTAAATTTTGATGGGTGAAATTTTTTGTGGTTTCTCTAGCAAATATTCTTCTTTCTATATGTAAATATTATAGAATTTATCGGCGTGTAAGTGCGCGCCATACTTTATAGAAAATTCTAACAACTCAACAAAAATATTCGCATACGCGATCTATGACGATGACATAAATCAGCATGAAAATGCAATTAAGACGTTTTGTGGGCAACTAAAACGTTACACGATCGCAGTTGGAGATCACTTAGAATTGAAAAAACCAAAGCGGCGCAAAAAAAAGGAAAACAAGCACGAATTGGGGGAACTGTTCAAATCGGCGCATAAATATGCGTGCACACATTCTCACACACCGATCGGAATCACGCTAATAATGGTTAATGTGTAACGTCATTGCCGCCTAAAAGATCAACAGTAAGAAAGGTTGAGAGCATTGCATTGTGATGTATGTTTTTTCAATTAATTATTAATTCACATTGTGTTGATTAATAAAATGTATGCGATACATTGGCATTGAAAGTATTTGAACATGCGATATGTTTCTGTTCTTTTTTCGTTCTACGGTGCGGACAGGCATTTGGTATGAATTAATACAACTTTACTTAAAGCTATTTAGTTCAATGTACAGAGAGAGAAAAAAGTATCCATTATTTTAGCATCGGATGCTAGCAAAAGTCATTGACTAAAGTCGATGAAATGACGCAGAAAACCTATTGGTTATTCAGCATGCAATTGCTTACTAAGTTTAACGGCTTGCTTATCGCTCTCGTTGGTTGTATACAGATGTTTGGTACGAATTAATACAACATTAAATAATTTAATGTACATAGAAAGAAATATATTTGTAGCGATTATCGTAATGCCGGACATTAAGTAAATCATACATTAAACTCAAAACTAAACGAAATGTCTAACGTTATTGATCATTCATAGAATAAATACTCTAGATCGAGAAATAAAATCGTTTACTATTGCTTAGGATAAAAAATATTTGCTAAGTTCCATTAGTACTTGAATTTAGTTTTAATTATAGAACTTAGTGAGCTATAATTTCATTCTTCAAATCGTAATTTATGTTGATTACAAACGTTTTTGAATTATTAAATGATTTTAAACATATGTTTTTAAATAGAATTAAGTAATTAAATTTTAGTAATTAAGCTTAAAATTAAATTAAATACATACATACATTAAATTGACTCATCGGACAACTTTTATGTTATTAGATATCCAAGTTACTTACTATGAACTTATTGTGTAAAATTAATCGTTTTATTTAGCAGCTAATAATCGTTAGTTCATAGTAAATAGATAAATAAGGTACATTTATATAGTTCCATCTCGCCGAAGAACGTTGCCAATTGCTTTTCCGATTTCTCTCTCAGGTTTTCAAAATTTCATTTTTTTTTTTTAAAGCATATTCGCAAATTATGTTGGATGGTAATGGAAAATCACATCTTTTCGCTGTTTTCGGTGAAAGACGCTAATGAGAAATCTTACAATTCGATCAAAACCGGCAGCTGTACCTGGATTGTTAAGAAGCGCCTTTAGTAAGTCAGTACACGTGGGTTCAAATCTCATTGCGGTAGAGTTTCTTCATAAATAATAAATGAAAAAACAACAACGAGGCTATGATAATAAAATAATAAATATAATAATAAAAATAATAATACAATTCGATGAGTCAAAAAATCGTAGAACTGAAACTGAACTGGGTTAGTAGTCCACCTCGCTAAAAGCAATTTAACACTAAACAAAACGCTAAGATGCAATCTAATCGTTTTTTGCATCAATCTAGTAGATTTCTAAGATTTAAATAGAATTCTTTCTCATTGATTTAATTGGTAAAAATAGAGCGGCACCTGGCAAATATAGCGCAAGTCTGAATGAAACAAATTAGCGAATTAGTAAATTATATTTCGGTTTGTGTCGACTTTTTTTTTAAAAGCACTGAAAAAAAAGCAAAAGATACAATTTTGATAGTCTTTGATATTGGAAGGGCGTGACTAATCTTTTGTACAGATGATGTATGATTGCCTATAGAATAAACACGATTATTTTTATTGTTGCATCTGTAGTTGTATATTCAAACTAATGAGCGAAAAACGCAATTTGGTTTTGCTTTCGAAAATCGATGAGTTTTCAGTTTATAATATCTTGTAGTATTTTCCGCTGTCTTATACTGTGGTGTACTACTGCGCTGCGCGACCTTTCACTGATTTCACTTATTTTGAATAGCAAGATACTGTGAAAATTTCCGATTTTTGCTACCAGGAGGATGTTCTTCAGAGATATTATATAGAGGGAAGGAACGTACGGCCATGCCTCAGTCTTGATAAAATGAATACCTCCAACTTTCGACGAATAGACGAAAAGAAGAACTTTTCTTTTTACCAGTGTATGCAACGTTCACACGAAAATGTTTTGATAAAAAAAATCCAGTGTTGCAAGAATTATTAAAAAATTCTGTTCAATACGCCATATATGGAACATATATATTACTGCTTCTGTTTTTTAAAAGAATTCGGATAAACGAGGTTTTTCTTTTGAATAGAAGATTATGTCAGGTCTATGCTTAGTATCGTAATTTATATATTTCGTACGTAGTTTAGTCAGAGGATTGAGATTTGACTCATAATTGTTACTACCATTACGTCTGCAATTTTACAGGTGTAAGAGAGTAAATTACCAGCGAGTTGTGATTTATTGTACAGATTTATTTTTTCTGCATTTTTATTTTTCCACCATTATCCATGATATAATAGACTTCATTTTCGATATTCAAAAATTCGGATTCCGTTTAATCCTCCGTCTCTGTATACAGACCTTTTATTTATGGTTTGAAGACTGCGATAGAAAATTAGAACTTGACAAATTTGCAGTGAAGGTTTCGCAATAGGTCGAAGCAGTAAACTACGATCCGGAGCTGATAGTTTTGAAATTTGAAACTTGGAAAATATATTTAACGGAACCATTCAAAAACGCGGTGCGAGAATGAGGGTGTGATCGGCCTACAAAGAAAAAAAACATTTCTAATATTGAATAACTGTAGTTTATTCCGAAATGGATGCTCCTAAAACGTTGTTATTCCCGAGCTCAATGAAAATCCTGTCATGTTCAGAAGACTGTTGTAGTAAACAGATTCTAAAAACTTACTCGGGCAATGATGAGTATGAATTAATTAGGATGCAAAATACATTCAATTATTGCTAAATACCTTAACTCAAAGAGTCTAAGCAAAACCCTATTGATCTTCACAAATAATTACTCCTAACCAAAAAGACAGGGAAGGAGTAGAAAGGAAGGAATAATACAGTATTAAGTTTAAAGGAAACTGATTTAAAACAACTTTTATTTTAGCTGGACCTTAGAAAATAGTTATTGTGGTGCACTTAACGGAAGCAAATAAATGAATAAATACATCAGTAAATATAGATAAAAGTTAATAAATTAATGGTTATTGATGAATAGTTTACACAAAGGGAATTATCAGATTAAAAGCGGAGCAAAATTTTCAAATTTATCCGCAGTTTAAAAAATATATCTTTTTAAGTATTGAAAATAAATCATAAAAGCGCAATAAAGATTAACCTTAACATAAGAATGAAGGCAGTACACTATTTAATTCCAATCTTAGACATAACAATTCTAGTAGTCTTACTACCAGTAGAGTGCTTACTGCCAGAGCAGCTGCTTGTCTGCAACACGAAAATAGAAAGTCCGACGAGGATAGCGACGACAAATGAACGAAGACTCTCGCTGTAGCACCAACTTTGGAAAAACACTTTGAGAGAATTATAACTCAAATCCAAACGTTGGTAAAAATCCTTAAAACCTATTGAGATGTCTTTGTTGGTCCTATTTATTTTCCATCGTTGCTAAATACTGACTAATTTAAATTGATTTTGGCAAATGTGGAAAATTAAGGGAAATGTGTGACTGGGAGAATCTATAAGAACCAATTCAAAAGTGATATGACAGCGGTTCTGCATCCATGCATCCATTGCAAGTTAGAGTGACCATTAGTTTAATTGGGTTGGTTAGTGTTGTTACTCCTCTATAAAAAAAGCATATAAAAACAGAAAAAATCATTGCATCGAATTCCGCTAAAAAATAAAAAAAAATTTTTTTAATTATCAAATATTTAATTTTAGTTTTTCCATTCGAATCGGTTGTTTTTTTTTTTTTTCTAATTATAATTTTAATCACGAGTATTTCAATATTTCCGTTTCCTTTCAATTCATTCTCGCTGCAGTCGTTGTTGCTATTGTTGCGAATGCATTATTAAAAATAAACATTGGCAGCGTCATCTTCACCTTCAAATGTTGTAATGTTTGATTTTATAAAACTGAATTAAGCTTTTTGGGCAATAATTCAAAAAGAAAAAAGATTATACAAAACCGCAGAGATCATAAAAAGTGCGTATAAGCTATCTGTCACAAGTGACATATTCAATATTTGAAAGTAAACCAAAATCTACAAAGAGAGACAAATTTCATGGCACAAATGGCCTCAGCATCAGCAAATATAACGTATATATGCTATCGATCGTCATCAGTCAACACAGGAAACGAAAATTGAAAAAAGAAATGAAGTCAAAAATATACGATTATAGCGTAAAAAGAAACGTAAACATATGATCAAAGATGAACTGACAATTAATTTTAGATATTAAAAAACGTTTGTCTTTCTTTGAAAACTAAAAAGAATTTTTTATGCGCTTTCGAGGCGAATTTTGAATACTTAGCATTTCAAGAAGATATATTATTATTATTATTATTATCATTATTATTATATAATATGTAAACCATACATAAAAATAGTAAACTTTTTTTCTTAATTATACGCTTCTCAAACAGACGATAGTTATTGTTCATAAACTCATATCTCGAAATTGTTATTTTTTTATGATTTTTTTTGTCAGCTGATGACAACCATCTTGAAGAACCATTTTGAAGAAGATCTATGCTGGGAACTTTTTGAAAATCGAAAACAAAATTCTTCAAAACTTTCGGTAACGGCATTTTTTTTTACCTGAAACGATTTTTCTTTCGTAGCGAAAATATTGAGGGTTTCCTATGAATACTTTCTTTAACTTCGGCATAAATTGGTGCAACGACAGGAAAAAATTCCTATACGCCTTGTTCGATTTTTTAGATGTCACCATGAAGAACGCAACAAGTGCGAAAACTGCCCATGCTTAGGATGAAGCGAGGTTTGATTAAAACTTAAGTGTACGAGAAAAATAGCAGGTAGATGATTAAATTGGTAGATCATAATATTTAATAGGACGTTGCTTTCAAATAGCAGATGTACCGGCGTGTGAAGTCCGTGTTTCTTAAACAGATGATGTTTCAGTGTTCAGATGATAATGCTCCGCAGTGTGTAATATAAGGATTTGACATCAACGGCATTTTATTACGCTATCAACAAGTGTCAAACGAGCATAGACAATAAATTTAAAAACTGCTTGCATATGTGAAATTCGTGCCAAATAAAAAAAATTCGCGAACAGCATTAATTTTTTCTAATAAATTTATGGGTCTTTCTTTCTTTGAACCAATTCCTGTAAGAGCAAATTTCATATTGACAAAAATGCGCATAATTCGAGCCCCCACACTTTGGCACAGACAATCAACTTTTGAACTATACAAAGTGCTAAATTGATTGACTTTGGCACAGAGAATCAACTTTTGAACTATATAAAATGCTAAATTGATTGACTAATCATCGTATATAGTTCTAACTGATGGTTTCATTTTTTATTCATTTTTTATTCCTATATGTTCGTAGAAATATCTCAATAACGATTATCGGTTCGAAAATTTAAACCGCCATTTCTTTGAAATGCTTGTTTTGGCCCACTGTAGAAAATTGACTTTTTAACGAAATACAGAGCGGGAATATAATATAATATAATATATAATATAATATAAGATAATATAAATATGTTCTTAACGCTTAACATTTGTGACTATAAATTTCAACGCGAGCTATTACTTATACCCAGGATCACTTAGAGAAATCATTGCTCAAGTTTTTACTAATATTTGACGGCAGGTAAATTAAGTGTTTGAAGACAAAAAACATAAGTTCATGGTGAGAAAGTCATCCAATGTGGTTTTAGTATTTTATTATCCATTTGAAAAAACCTTAGCATTTTCCACCTTTCGCTTATTAACTGAAACTTTTTTATCGTTTATTGTATAATTTTAGATATTTTTGCTTTCCCATATGCTTTAGTAGTATGTTTTTGGCATCCTTTCTATGGCTTATAACAAACACGTTCATAACTTTTGATTTTGTCATAATTTGTATGAATTTTTTTTTGTTTTTTTTTTTGGCAAAATTTCTATTAATGAAAATTTATTTTTATGAGCGCGAAAAAGAAATGCGATGAAAATAAAAATTTTTTTCTTTATTTCGGTTAGTTTTGAAAAATTAACTTGATGTCAACATACCATCAATTGGTAAGTAGCTGTGGCGGTCTGGTGTGTGTGGTTCGTCGTCGTCGTATGTTGGTCAACGTTAGCCAAAGCAATAACATTAGCAATTACAACAATAACTTACGCAAGCGTGCGACCATTTGTTTAACAATCATAAATATGTGAACAGATTTTATGATCGAACGGAGAAAAGAAACATTCAGAGAAACGGTAAAAAGAAGCAAAAAAAAAAAAACCAAAGACATTAGACTGCCTGACGATATTTTACACCCACTGTATTGCGGCCAAATCAAATTAATTATTTTTAATTACAAATTTGATAATTTAATTTTTTTCTTTTTGTTTTTTTTGTTGTTGTTGTCATTTGCAACATTTGTAAGGAAAAGATAATAAATTTTTGAAAAATGCAGGTGGACAACTAATAATTTTTTTTTTGTCTTTTTCGTTTTTATTATTAATGATTTGCTTTTAATTTTTTAAAAAAAAAAGTCAAACGATATCGTATTGAAAATTTCAAGATCAAGTTATTTAAAAAAATAAACTAATAAATGAAAAAACAAAAATTATTATGCACGTCATCATGCGCGCGGCATCTCTTTTTTCTAATAAGTTTCATGTGGAAAACTGTTTGTATTCATATATGAGACCTGAATGCATGCCATGCAAGCCGTTTGATACGTTACTTTTCACGCTTCACTACGACCCTCTAATGTATGCTTGTGTATAGCGTGTGTGTATAGTGAGTCAGTTGTAGCATGATTTCAAGGTTCCATATGAAATTCTGAGGCGTGGCATAGATTTTACTGGGTGTTTTGCTTAATTCTCTTTTGTATCGTTCGATATTTATGGCAGCGGAAAAATACAAATAAACTAATTTAATTAGTTTGCAATTGAGTGTGGAAAACATTTCAGTTTTTTATTTATTTATTTTTTTGCATCCAACAATGGCAAAAGATGGTACAAAAAGTTTGTTAGTTCGTTCGTTACAATCAATAAACAGAAGAGTAGGAATTGTGAGATTATCCATCGATACGTTCCTGCTCGTTCATCATCATCGACATTTCCTCAGGTCATAACGCTTGATATAGAAAATTGTATCAAAAATCAAGCCTGCCTAGAATAGAACACTTTCACCAAAGAGAAAATCAAACTCCAAATTTTTTTTTTGATTAGTAAATGCAGCAGATATAGTTCTTACCTTTGGTTAGGTACACGTTTGGTTAATCAATACATAGAAATTGACAATCATTTTGATATTTAAAAATGAAAAGATGGGTGGAGCGAATCGTCTGATAGTTTTCTACTTTGTGGAAGGTTGAACAACTCCGACTATATACCTTGTTTATATTGACTTTTCAATTTCATTAACCTTCTTCGAACAGCAGCGGTCGGTCCACTGCTGTCTTCTTAGCTGGAAAAGGGCTAGACGTGTCTTTGTATTTAGTCGGCTGAATAAATTACTTTTTTTTTTAAATGCTGAGTATTCAAGATTCATTGCAACGCGTTCTTATTTGCTTTAATGCATATGTATTTTCTTTTCAACCGATTTCAATTTGTGTTATTGTATCGATAATTTGTGTTGATTTATTTTAAGTTAATTGGAAATTTCTAATGACATCATTTGTCGTTTATTTTGATGGCATGTTGACATATTTACTGTTGAAATCGAGATCTTAATCTTTGAAAAATCGTGTTTTTATTGGATCATAACTCAAATGAATTGAAAAAGGCAAAGAGTAGACCGAAAGGGAGAAAAGTAGAGATCAGAATCATCCGATAAGTGAGCTATTTATGCGATGCGAGCCAATATTTTTTTATAAGAATTTATAAAAAATTCCCGGTAATTTTTATTACGTATTAAAAGAGTTTTAAAAAAAAAATTATAAATTTACAAAATTAAAAAGAAAAAAACTGTTATTCACAATAATTCACAAAAATTCTCCTAAAAGTTCATCAGAGATAATATTAACAACTCATACTTCTCAAGCGTTTAAAAATATATATTGAGCTCTTAGAAGTTTAAACATAATTTGCATATATCGTCAACACAGCCCTCATATATATGGATTGAATGACAAGTGCGCCTTGCAAAGAGGGAACGGTTTTATTTAGTCGAAAATTAATGACAGCTCCGGTTATTTAAAATTACATCTTAATGGTCAACATCATCAACAACTTGCCATAGGTATCATCCTGTTTTTGCAGCGGAACACAATAACTGTAATATTTTTGAATATTTGGTAAAATTGGTAGTCGAATTTTGGGTTTGTGATGAGTCGTAATAGACCCAAATCCTCCTTACTCAATCACTAGCAGCATCAATAAATAATCGCACGCTGCGCCGTAGTCGTTCAAAATTGATTGAACTTCATTAATTCTTTTTTTCTTTTGCTCATTAAATAATAATTTAGATCTGCTTTTTTTCCACGTCTCGATATAGCAGTTCGCGAAATCCTTACATATTATAGAATTTTTCTGTAAGGAACCATCAAAACATTTCTACTTATAATGAAGATAATGGTAGTTAACAGATGCAGATAACATTGCATATGAATGAATGAAACAAATTAATGAAATTTTTGAGTTACAGCAGATTCAAAACTATTTAATTAACTTTAAGATTCTGAGAAAGGAAATGCGTGTTTGTCAGCCTCTCCGCTACATCATATTAGGAATATGATCGTAATAATTAAGGGCAAAAAGTAAAACTTGGCTAACGCACTCTGAATGTTTTGAAAAGTTTGCTTGAAACTGTGATTACTTAAGATAAGTTTCAAGGTGTATCTGCTTTCATTGCTTCTTTAAATCAAAAGTAAGTTAAATATTTTATTTTGGTATATTTTGGAACAATTTGTTTTAAAGGGGTAAATCAACGCAAGAGTTTAAAAAAGTTTTTTTTTTTAATTTTTTTTATGATAGAAAGAAAGCTGGTAGAATAGTGATATTCGATTAAGTTGTTAAATATATATTTAAGTATAAAATTAAAAAAGAAAATTATTTTTAAAAAATATTACAAAATGGCAATTGTCACGAGCCTTTTAGGAACTTTTGTGGCCCACGTGTTTTTTGGTGTAAAAAACATTTAATCGCCATATCTATGGCTATTGAAATACTAGAGGTTTTTTAAATTTAATTTTTTGTGCGGTTAACGACCATTTCAACGAAAAGTTCAACTTCCGTTCGAAAAGTAAGGCGGCAGTCTTTAGCTAACAAAAGAACACACAATGCAACATAATTTCCCTAAAGAATACCATAGTTTTTTTTTTGATATTATAAAAATTTATACAAAATTTATATAAAATTTTTTCCTAAAATTTCGCTTCCAAAAGATTGGCTGCGTCAGAACGTCCCTTGATGTTACATATTGAGACGTCCTACTTGATTATTTCTAAATTCTCTAATCTGATAACAGACGTTCTTTATATCTGTTTAGAAGCAAAAATACATCAACATGGCCCCATTTAGACGATGGATGTGAGTCTGAGAGCGTTTGGAAAGCTTTCAATGCTTTTGCTAAGAAACTATATAGGAAATGTGTAATGAAGATTTACGAGTTAATTAAGAATGGGAGGATAGCATTATTTATGTTCTCGCCGTTTTCTCCCACTTTAGGTACAGTGTACTTTCGAGTAAAAAATCTTTGTTAAAAAAGAATAATTAGGAATATTTGAACATGGTATGAGTACTTTTATGATCTTGGGTTTATTGCAAACTAGAAGACTAGAAGAAGATAATAAAAAAATTATTATAATTCAATAACATGTCCAGGACGAACTCAAAAACGTTAAGCGCGTTCTTTTCGATTCAAGTTTATTCGAAACGTCATTGCAGCATAACCCGAACAATTAATTCTCGTTATATTTATTCGAATGTTTTACGGCACCTTTAAAATAACATCCGCTGGTGATTATATGGAGTGGATTTTTGATAAGTTGATTTAAAGATTTTCTATTAATAAGTGGGTGCCACTTTTCGGCAAAAAAATCGAAGTTTTTTATTCAAATGCTCGCCAATGATACAAAACTCAATATTCTCAAAATACATTCAGTGCTTCGTTAGATATAAAAATGTAGATTGAAAGTATTTTTTGTTTTTTTTTTTTAGTTTCAAATTTGGATTGGCGCTCCGAGCATTAAACATGCTTCGCGAGAAAGACTCTGGCATTCGGGCATTTTTCAATATTTTCGAAAAGTATATTTTTTTATAACACTTAAAGCGAGCGATGCTTAATAACTTCATCCTTCCTTCTAGCCAAAAAATATTAACAAAAAAACACCTCTTTTAAGGCGGTCACTTTGATTTTCCTCAAGTCAATAAAAAATCTTTTTTTTCTCGCAAATCTACGGTCGAATTTTATGGTCTCCATGGATGATGACAAATATAGGAAATCAAAGGTAAGAGTTCTTTCTAATCGTATGAATCTGTGTGATTATGAATAAGAAACCTTCCAGTGACTTTTTTCGACTCAGCAGAGCATTACCAATGCAAAATTAACAGAATTGTGCAATATGTCGACTTAAAAGAAATGTTATAGAACAAAACAAGCTGCGTACTTACCAGCCGAATCCCGTTATTGGCATTGCAAATATAACGATTGCAATAACCATAAATAACCGCATATCTTAACGGTTCTAAACACGCCAAAAAGTAATTTTATCAATTTTTTGAATTTCACGTTCACAAACACATGCACACACACAAAAAACTTGGTATACAATTTGTCTTTATACAATTTTTCTCTTTCCTTTGTTTGTTTAATTCATCTCGATTTAAGTAAAAATTGTTTTAACATAATTTAAATATTTTGGTAAATTATAAGACCACAAAAAAAAAAAAATAAAAATCAATTACATTTTTGAATTTTTTATTCTAATATACTGTTGTATTGTTGTTGTTTGTATAATTTGTTTTTTAATAAAACGCGTCAAACTTATCGTAAAGACGCACGCGTACTGACCGTCTTTTCGAGTGTTTGATATTGAAAATCTCGGACATCGAAGGCACATAAACACTTTCGATGAATATGTGGTGGTAAGCTGTTCGGTTTAAGTCGCATGCATGTGTGTTTGCTTTGTATCGGGGTCTATGTGCGGTTTTTACGTAAGTATGGCTACCAAGTCTGTTGTTGTTATTGTTGTTGTTGCTGATCGTTGGTTATAGTGCTGGTGGTAATGCGTTCTATGCGCATAAAACAAAAAAAAAAAAAAAAAAAAAATTGTGCACAATGAACGAAGTGCAGGAATTGATTTAGTGTATATGAATGGTTGTTTGGTAGGTCGGTTGGTTGGTTACGACTGGCTTAAGCTTCAGGAGATCCTGCTTGCTTTTTTTTGTCTTATAAGAGCTCTATCTTTCTCCTCCTTCTTATGGCGAATGAAAGCGAAAGGCCGCATACATAAAATAACATAAAAAATAATTTTAAAAGCCGCTTTTTTATATCAAGAGAAGCTGGGAACCTTTTGTTATTTCAGGGCATACGTTTTGGTTCACTTACTTTAATCTGTTTTTTTTTTAAATTTTCTTCTTTTTCTGTGTGTTCTGTTTAGAGGTTATTTTTTTTTTTTTTTTTATTTTAATTTGTAAAACTGTGGACTTTAAGGTATTACCATCTGTGGGTTGTAGCTTGGCGAATTTTTTTTTTTTTTAGGTTTTTTATGCTTAAACGAAAAATATCAAGAGCGTGAAGAATTAAATTTAATGCACTTTAATAAACAGAATTTTTTCATACACACTTTTTTGAATTAAAAACGAAGAAAAAAATTAGTTTGCAAGAGTTTTTTTTATATATTGAAAAATTTTGTTGTTAACTTTTGTTTTCTTACTATTAGCGATTACTTCTTTAAGAGACAACCTGCCACACAATGCACTTGATCGCAATCATCGGCCACGATGAACTGACTGAACGCGGTATCGCATTTAGATCTTACAGGTAAATCAACACAACATTAACACACACCAACAACCAAAAAAAGAAAAAAAACGAAAAACAAAAAAAAAAAACCAAAAACACCGCCACTCACTAACGCCGACACTGCTGTTGTTGTCGTGATCGACACCAATAACAGCAGACAGCACCGCTAACGTTTGTGTAAATTTGCTGTAGATATTGTCGTTGTTGTTGTTGTTGTTGTTGTTGCAGTTGTTGTTGATGATGATGATGATATTGATGAGCTTAGAGCAAATTTATAGAAAAGATACTCGCCGCCCATTGTCCCACAAAAACAACACACATTATGCGCCACATGAGTGCCTCTTAATGCTCAAACGCTTTACTATACGATTTGGTTGAGTGGCACAAAAATTTGCCTCAAAAAATTTCAAATAGATTCTATTGCAGCAGTATAGCCTTAGCAGCCTGCATTTAATTAGATTTTTTATGATTTTCTTAAACATTTCGTTTTTTTTAAAATCAGCCGCTGTAATGAGAAATTTTGAGTTTTTTTTTCTTTTTCTTTTTTGGCTCAATTAAAATTTCACTTTTTACACGTTTGTCATACCGAAAGGGTACGTAAAGTATTACTTTTATTAATGTTTCTTATTCCCATAATGCTTTGCGGCGGATCTCTCTTCTATTATTTGTCTACGAAAGATATATATTCTCATAAATGTTTGTCATTATTAATATTTGGTTTATTTGTTATGTTTACGTTATGCTCGCAATTATAAAGATGTGTAAAATTTTCTTTTCATCTTCTTTCTTCAGCCGCTAAATTGTTAATTAATTCGCAATGAGGCGTTTTTTTTTTTTTTTTTTTTTTGGAGCAAAGCTTTTATTATTTTCGAACAATTTTTTTGTCGTTTTCGTTTTTGTTTTTTTTCTCTCAGCTACTTTGCTTAGCATCAGTTTTCATATCTTTACTCTTTTAAAGCACATGAACCATTGTCGTAATGGTCGCTTCTGAACACTATACCAAAATATTTTTATCTCGTCGATAAACTGTTTTTTAAACCTACAATGAAGGTGTTAGTTAGTTAGGTGCTCTGCTCTTTTGCGCCACACTTACGAGACAAGACTTGTTTGATATATGGACCATAAATTACTAGGGAATCTGGCACAATATTTACTGAAGAAAATGTGTCACAAGCAACGGTGGGTTTTTCAGTTAAAGATTATGTACAAATATTAAATATTTATAAAATTTCGTATTGTATTTATTTGGTTTCTTCTTGGTATTGTGGTTTTTTATACCCACCTACACTACACTACGTTCTATGTAGACCATGAAATTGTTGTCAGGGATAGACTAACATTTATTCTTATTGTTCATGCTTTTGTCTCATTTTGCTCGCATCAGACAAGGACGCATCTTTCGAAAGATCATTTCTAAAATATTGTTGAAGCGCGTAAGATTTAATTAAAGAGAATATGACGACCGGTTCGATATGTATAAATTATCATGATATAACACTAATATCAAATGAAGCGTGCATAGTTGAGTGATGAATTCAATAAAGTCTTCTATGTTTCCCTATTTGCTGAATTCGAGATCTTAGGATAAGAATCTTCTCTCAAAAAACATTAATTAGATAACATAATTAGATAAATTTGCTTTCTTGTTATCTTTTACAATTAATCTAATTTTAATAATCCCTTTTTTACGTTACTGCATAGAAGTTTGTATGAGACCCCAAGCTTTTTCAAAAATATTTCTTATTTAAAACCACGAAAGAAGGAGGAATGCCTTTTCATATAAAGCATTATATTGATCTTTTCTAAAAATATACGATGTTCCCCTTAACCTCCAATTAAATATTTGTCGTATATGTAAGTATTCGTTTCCGCTTATGGATAATAAACTTAATTTATACTATTTATGAATTAACAATCGAAATTCGTTGGATTCCTGAAGATTTTCCCCAATAGACGAAACTTGGACGTTTCCTTTCAAACTTGTCAATCCCACAAATGTCAATATTTTGAAAATTCATAGCCTAATTCTCTACATATAGACGACATGTAGATTAAGTGATTTTCTGAACTATATCTGAACTATATTTGCAACTACATTGTTTGCTGTAGAACAATTTAAATTAAAGATGTCTCACGGGAAAGGCTCCTGAAGACGCTGCCCTTTTTTTTAATTTTCCCCTACAAACGGATGCGAAACAAATTCTTTTCTCTCATTTTCACTTAAAATGACTTTTAATTTTTTACTATCGTATGTGCTCTTACATTAGATGATTAATATATAAATAAATTACATTCGAAGCCTCTTCATACAAATGTTAGATACATAATTTTTTAGCTTTAGAGCATTTATCAAGATGATATACTTTAATTGAATAAACAGAAGCAGATCATCATACAACACAGTTTCATTCTCAAGTGAAGCATTTCTTCGAGACTGTAAAAATATCAATTGAATAAATGGGAATTAAATACGTTTTGAAACAATAATTAATTATTCTTTATGTAACAAATGACAAATAAAAATATGTATGAAATAATTTGTAATTTATATTTTTTGATTACAAATCAAAAAATTTCCGAAAAGTTCCAAAAATTTTCTGAATTGCACTGTGGATGAGTTGATATATTATAGCTACTGATTCTTTGATATGGAGGCATATCTCCTGCGCTTGCTATTATAGGAATTTCCAAAATTCCAAAAAACTTTTATAAAGAATTGAGATTCAGAATACACCCTATTGGTTTAAGAAGCAAACTACTTTAGACTTTTCAAAAATTACTCCTTTTTCTCACTTTTTACTCTTAATGGGTGATATAAGGAATTTACTAGAATACTGCGAGAAAAAATCATTATCCAAAAAAAATCATTATTCGTCAAAAAATTTCGAGCTTTTACCAAGCGCTCTAAAAAGTCTTTGTCTGTTCGGAAGTGAGAGTTTAAAAAAGCAACATTCCTCCTACAACACATGCAAAAATTTTAAGCGCGTTTTTCTGGAAACATGGCCGGCATGATCCTAACAATTTTCATTCTTTTCATTCGAATTTCTAATAGTGCCTTCAAAATAAAACTTTTTAGATAGATGGACGGAGGTTTTCATAACCTAACTTAAGCAGTATTTATTAACTGTTTTTGATCGAAAATGACCGAAACTTGAACGTTTCCCCTCAAACTCATCAACCCCGCAAATGTCAATATATTGAAAATTCATTAGCTAATTAGTACATTATTTGGAATAAAATAAATGAAATTTTTAAAATAACCTAAAGGATCCAAAAGACTCCATTCCATTTCAGATGTAATTATTTATTATGCACTCGTTTTTGAAAAACTATATATTCGGTTTTTTTTTTTTTTCGAAATATTAATATCGAAACCCACTGTCTTGAATGAAAACTCTACTAACAATTTGTGGACAACTGAAGATTTCATTATTTACATTTTGATAACTGCACAACCTCTGAGTTCTCGTAGTAGAAGCGAAAATAGCACAACAACAAACAAATTTCATTTTCCACAAATTAATTATACTAATGCGTAGTGAGATGAGTAAATTTCGTTTATATTAAGCGTAAGAGATTAAGAAAATCTTATCTACTTTTTGCTCCCCAAATCAGATAATCATTGAATATATGGTCAGTTCATTAATTACCTGCAGAAGATTTTTTCTTTTTCGTAAAGCAGCCAGACACGTACGTACGCTGTTAATTGATTTTTTCTTTTATTTTTCTAGTTGTTTTTCATTTTTGGAAAATAACTTTATGCAAGGAAAACGTTTGTTCACACTATCAATTGCTCATAAAAATTTTATGATTCTTACATATACACACGCAAGCATATCTCTGTAGTAATATATTATAAATGGAAAAACATGTTACTTGTTAGATGATGGTTTTATGTCAGAATATCTATATATATACATATATAGCGTATAGCACATATATACATATATAGTATAAGAGTATTTTTGTTTTATGTTGTTGTTCTGCTTCAACGAATGGAAAACCAAATAAAAACGAGCACTTGTGTTTGGCAACAAACCTAAAGAATTCTCGTACAATTATTAATGAACTAAATAGACAAAATTATGAGGCTGATCATGTATGATGACGATAATGACGAGGGCGAAGGTGCTCATCATTATATTACTTTCGATCAGATGTTTCGTTCATCCAAGTGCTGGAAATGAATTTGTTACAAAAGAAAAACAAACAAAAAAAAAAAAAAATAAACAGAAAGAAAAAATACATTCATTTGATCGGTCATCAAAAGTAATTCTTGTAAACAAATCAAAAGTTATTCACTCTAGCAACAAAATAAATAAATAAAAAGTAATAAAATGCACAGCGATAAATTTTGATGACAGATTTAAGATTTGTATTTGTGTGGCAATATCGCAAAAAAATTTCCTTTCGACTTAGAAGAGCATTTCAATGCAAATAATTCTTTCCAACCAAAGGCAAGAAGTAGCAAAAACAATTAAATTCATTGGTGCAAATCGTAAGGTAAGGAGTTTGTCTTGTTGAATCCGGATATAGTTATGCAAGAGTTCCGTCGAAACTTGGTATAAAAGTGGTATAAAATCCCTGGATATCTGGCTTTAAAACCGCAAAAGATTTATTAGATTCTTAGTGTTCAAGTAAATCCATAGTCGTGTGCATGTGTCCAAAATTTTTATAAAGTTCGACTTCAACTTTATCTTTCCTATATTAGAATTCTCTAACAATTAAATCTTTATTGTGAATGACAACATTATTTGAAATGAGAAATTCTGGTTGATATTACATTCAAAATAACGAATTAAAAGTTTAGCAAATTTCGATTCGATTTTCGAAATTTAAATTAAAAAAATGGAAAAGCTTTGTTTAGTATTGTCGGGCTGCTGCAAGTCACAATTTCGCATGTAGACCTGTAATTAAGCTGAAGCTTATTGGATTTACAGCATTAATTACTTTTATTCACAAAAAATTATAAAATTGACTTTGAATGAAATAATTTTTAGCAAAGCATTACGACAAGTCAAATTACAACCTGTTGGTGTATGTATGATCTACTAGATTGCCCAATGTGGGAATATGATTTTAATTGATTCTTCTTTCAGGGATTTTCCAATCCATTATCGCATTCTAGGAGTGATTTTCAGAAAGGTGTCCAAAATACGACTTTACGACTGCATTTGATCCATTATTTGATAAAAAAAACGAAGGAATCCTTTCAGGTTTGGAAAAAGGTGGGTATGAGTGATATCCAGAGTTGATAAATAGGATGGATTTTCTAGGACTTTGCATTTTTAAGCCATTAATTTTATCATTTTAAAACGACATCTTTGATCCAAAGGTTTGCTCTGACGAAGGACGTTTCATTTCTTTAGTATAGCGGTCGTTTTATCAGATATTTTTCCATCGCCCTAGTCCAAAAGGTTACAATAGTAATTGAGGCTAATTTATCTTTTTTCGATTTGCAATGAATCAAGTAACAAACGTCTTTGGCTTGCTCAACATCTAATGTCATAACCTTGTTAAACAATTTTATTCAAATTAGCTATTGAACAACTGAAGAGATGTGTTAAGTTTCTTCTATAGTTTGTTGTGGAATTTCCCTATAGCAATCAACCATAGTACTAACGGGAGTTATTAATCGGTAAATGTGAACCTTTTATCGATCGAGCATTTATTATAGATGCTGCCACAAGCCAATCGTGCTTAAAGCTCCTGGTCTACACTATGATCTATTGTCTATATCGCTATGATGACGCCTTTACGCCTTTAATTTAATATTCACGCGTATCATCTACTCCACATAGCAATTAGAACTAGTTACAACAACTATTGAAGAACAGATTATACGATAAGTTTCAGCTTCTAATGTAAAATCTAAAAATATATTCTAGCTGAGGGTAAGATTTTTAATCGGCTTAGCAATGTTGGTCTGTGTTTCGAATTTACTCCGTTTGTTATAAGAACGCTCTTGGTCTTGGTCGTAATAATTGAAATATGGCGCTTATATGTATTTAATTCATTGCCAGAAGTCAAGGCATTATTCAAATAGAAATAAGCTCAATGCCGTAAAAAGCTTCAGCTAACAATTAAAATTTAAAACAAATAATTGCAATCAATGCAAGAATTGATAAGATCCGCCTACGCTTAGAATCAAAAAACTTTCAATTACTATAAAGTAACATAAGTATTTTGTTATCTAAGAAACTTTCGCTTGGCAAACTGACACTCACTTAGGCGGGTATTTTACATTTTTTATGTACTTGTTTGGGACACTTGGGAAACTTTCCCCAAGACTGCCAATGGTTATTTCCTATTTCTTTTTCCCTGTAAATTTCAATTAATTTCGTTTGTCCAATGCTTCATGTTAAGATATTAATTCTGCCTTTGCTTGCCAATCATACATATATTTATGAAAGTTTATTTATATGCACGTGAAAAAAAATTGTTTAATAATTACAAACGTCAGAAATCGTCAGTAATCGACAGAAAATAATAAAAAATTCCCAAAGACTATTAAATTATAATTGAAGCTTGTGGAATCATTTTGAAAAACAACAATAGAATATTTGCGCAACAATTGGAATCAATTATTGAGAGGTAAATGTTTAGATAAATAATGTTAATAAATGTTTTTCATATAAACTTTTAATTACTTTTAAAAAAATCTAATCACTTTGTGAATGCAAAACTTGTAAACTTTGTTGATCTATTTCAGTGAACATTTTTTTTATTTTCATTAAGAGTTTTATAATGCAAATCCTTCAACATATTTTGAAGGAGGAGTAGGAGGAATACGAGAGCGAGGGCTATAAAATATAAGTATATTATACCGATTATACCGTTGTGTACCTTTATCCAACCATTCAGTTTTTAGTCTTACGATCTTACGATCATAACAAATGAGACAGAAAGATTTCTTTTGACATAGTATTTTTAGCTGATGGCCGCAAATATTAGTGATTCGTTATTAAATAAGCTTGCAATAAGTTAAGAGACATTATTTTCCACTATTTGGTACGAAAGCTGTGTCAATTGCATGCTATTAATGCTTCAAAATTAACAAAAAAAAATTGTATTATTAAGACCATTTTCTACTTGTTCTTCTTCAATTTTTTTCAAAAAATGTAATTTTTTTTTAAATATTCGAAATATATATGAATTCTCTGTTAAATATTTATTTTTATTTAATACCATCGAAATAAGTTGAATTTCAAATCTAAAAAAGAAATCAGACGGTATAATGAGAGCTGGTCGGCCACGAAACGTCCTACAGAACTTTGCTTAATTCAATACTTCAGTTATCTTCGTGTTAAAATATCAAACATTATAGCTTGGTACGAATTTGGAGAAAGACCGAAGTGATGACTTGAGAACTGCAACGAATGCGGCTAAATCGAATGCGAGCCCCAACTACGAAGAACCTTTCACGACAGTTTCATTTGGAATGACAGCGTTAGAAGAATATTACTATATTCGAGAAGCAAACAATATTGTGTTAGGCTTTGATCGAATCCCTTACTACACCTGCCAAATTCGTCTTATAAAAAAAAACAAAAAAATCTCAAAAAATACAAAATATCGATAATCTATTATATATAATGAGTCCGACCAATTTTTTTTCTTTTTAATAGAAGACACATGGAAATTTCTATTGTGTATTCGTCGCAGTTTATGAATAATAAGCAAAAAATTCGGAAAAAATCTATTACTTATTTTACATTGTAGGCGTGTCCTTTTACTGATTTGGTTTGCTATCACTTTCAACGTGTAAGAACTTCAAATATATTTGACGAATTTGAAGTCATTGTCTTCATTTTTGATGACCAGGAGAACGTTTACCAGAATGACAGACGGACAGAAGGACAAACAAACAGACGGACACATTAAGTCGATTTAATATTTGACGCTAATCAAATAATAATTTTGCTTCGTGGAGACTCTGAACTTTCCTTCTGGGTGTTCCAAATAAAATGATAAAATGAACATAACCCCATACTTGGCTGATGGCAATAAAAAAATTTAATTAAAAGTTTATGAAAATTTATCTAAAATATTTTATAAGATTATGTGCGATTTAATTTTAAATTTAAAGCTATCAGTTTAATCTTGTGCTACTATTGCTTGCGTGTATCTACTGAAGCTGCTACACATTGTTGAATGGTAATTTTAACTTTGAGAAGCTTAAAACATATCATTGAACCAGTTTCTCTTGGCTTTTATTACCCACATCTGCTCTTACGCTTAATGTCTTCAATTATTCGTTGATTATTGTATATTTCTTAAGGAAACTGTTCAGAAAAAATCCTCCACATATTCGCTTGCTTGCATTTGCATTTTTATTGATTCTTTATTACTGTTTATCTGTTGTACGATGTTTGTATTTCGTTTCCGCTCATAATTTCAAACACTAAGAGCAATCTTTCCCGCAATTATTTTGCTTTTTTTTGCATTTCGAACTTGTCTTAATTTTAGCGAAATTATTGTATCAATGCAATCGTTGTGGGCAATAAAAACTCAATTGTTCTATTTGTTTAAGTTACTGCATTTAATAGTGGTCTGCCGATTTCTTTTCCTTTTCTTTTTTTTGTACCCTCCACCGAAAGACGACAGTATACCAACTTAGTGATTTTGTTTGTAATGCCCAAAACGAAGCCTCTGAGGCCCCAAAAAGTATATATATTCTTGATTAGAGTCAAATTTAGAATCCATTTAAGCATGTCCGTCTGTCCGTCTATGCAATTTTTGGCGGTAAAAAAGGAGTTATCGGTTTTGAATTGATTTTTGCAAATCTGCACCGAAATTGAGAACAAATTAAGCCCATTTTCATATATGCTGTACAAGAAAGAATTTCTATCTCGGTTTTCGCGACAGACGAACGCGGTAGAAAACAGATAGACGGCAAAACAGGCAGATGGAGGAAAGGGCGGACATAAGATCATACAGACGGAAGAGCAAATAGATGGAAGAACAGACAAACGGAAGAATAGACAGGGGCACAGAGGGACGGACCAACAGGTCGATGAATGGATAGGCTAACTTTCAAACGGATTTCAACTTGATCATCTGTGACTCATACACATACTATGACATATATGGAAGAAATAGAAAAGTGTGTGTGCTTATATTCGAATTTCTAAATGTTTGAAAAAAATTTAATTTTTAAACCTTTTTGCTTTGCTTCTTCGGAAGCTTTAAATATACAATGGTTTTAAGTCGCTTGTCGTCTCCGTTTTAATGTGCCAGTATTTTCTAAGATGTTCCTATTTTAACTGGTTTGCCTATAAGTTTTGTTTTGTATTTTTATTTTTATTGTAAATGTTTTCTACTCATACTCATGTAACTCTGACCGGTTCAAGAGTCATAAAATGAAAAAAACAAAATAAAACATAAACAAAAGGTACATGTCATCATGGGACACATACGCTATTTGGGTAAAACAAAGGTAAGAAATCAAATCAAATATTATGACGGCTTGCAAGTGTTCAGCAGCAGTAGTGTTACAGTAGTTATGTGCGTTTGTTTGAACAAACCAGAAAATAAATAGTTTGGAAAAATTTTGAAACTTGTGTATATGCTCGCCTTTATTACTGAAGAATTGTTTTAAATTATTTTTATAAGATTTAAACAGACTTGTACACGTTAATATTGCGGGAGAGAAACTATTTATGAAAAAAAAAATTTTTTAATTTTTTTACAATTTTTTATTTTCTAATTAATCTTAAAATTCTTGAAAATATATTGCCTCATTCCGCTTATAGACATTCAGAGAGAATGAGCATGAGCGGACATACATGTCCATGCCATGTGAATGAATTAAGAACTTTTCGGGTTTCTGCTGTTTATCAAGAACGATAATGAAAGCTTCCGTTGGCTGTAACAGGTACTACCTTAAGATAGCTGCAATTATATATAAAATGTGTCCATGGTTCGCCTTTTTTATTTGATTTTTCTAATATGAGTAGAATTAATGAAAAACAGGACGACGTGTAGCCTCACTATCTTCTCCTTTACTTTTCTGAAAGCCTTGTAAAAACTGTAAAAATACTACAGACGCAATTGATGGTGATCAATATCAACTAAAGCTTTCTTTCAAGTCTATGGTTCTGAGAAAATAATTTGTCTATTAATGAAGTTAAGGTGAAATGTAATTCTATTCCATCTTATGCTTTTTAAGAGGAAAAAACTTTTTGTGTAAATATGTTGTCCGAAAATATGATATTAGTTTAAACTTTTCGGTATTTTTCCGAAAAGCTGTAAGCGATCTTAAAAGTTATAATAATCGTATTAAAACCAACGTTTCGTTTCTCCTAAGTTGATGTACTAGGAAGACGATTTTGATTATGCACGAGTAATCTTAATTCTTCTGTAATATGCGGGGTTTCTAGTCAAATATATTATTATTATATTATTTATGCGGAAAACTACTCGTTCTTTCAAAACTTTTTGTATTCAATTCTTTATCAAAAACATAATAATAGTTTTGTTTATTTCACCATCTACCCAAGGAATATCTCTTATCCGTCTTGGCATTTTGGTAGCGAGAAAGAATTATAGGCAAAGAAGAAGTAAAAAGGAAGTACTATTTGTAGTGCTTGTATACGTTCGACTTGAAAGTGAACACATCTGGAACGAGGGGAAACATTACTGCTTATACTGTTTCTCTTTTACTCTGGGGAATCCTTCCCCTGGACATATCTATACATAAAATCAAATCAACCCACATTAAAGTGTTGCCTAAGGATATCCTGAGACCCTGGTTGCTAATGACCATTTGAATCTATCGCAGCATGCGGTCGAGATTTTTCAGAAAAGGTTAACGTATGCTTAGAAAAAAGGACAAGAACGATATCGCATTCATTGAGAAGGTTAACAGCTCGATTCCACTTTTCGGTGTCGAAAACCATATCTTATATTGATAGTTCGACATTAGAATTCTAGGTATCTTGTCAGTTTATGGTTTCCATCTTTCGCACTGTAACGGGGCAGACTGTAGTTAGGTGATAGTTTATAGAAATTTCGTTTTATAAAATTAAAAGAAAAAAGGATTAAGATAAGTGAACTTGAATCCAGATTTATGAAGTAAAATAGAAGATTGAAAATGACTCAAAGTTATTAAAACTATTGAAAAAATCGAAATTTCGAGTAACTTCGTCGAACCCCACGAGAAGTTTTGTTACATTATATGTAATGAAGTTTCGGTAGCTGACTTTTTATCTCTTTCTTCCTTTAATCCAAAAACGTTGTTCCCACATTTGAAGACGTCACTGCTTTATATGTAAAGTTTTCTCACACTAAACTCACTTTCAGAATGAACTCACGCATACAAGTACTCGTAAACTAAAAATTAAACCTTTAATTTAATAAAAATAAATTCAAACTTAGCACAGATTTGCTTGAGTTTTTCTTCTAAAGATGCTGCCTTCGTGCGTTTGTCTTTTTGTTTGTTTGCGTAAAAAAGATATAAGTGAACTGGCGGTCTGGTTTATGTGTAACATTAAATGCTGCTGTTTCAGTTAAAAGTTTCATATCAGCGCACGTATTTATGTAGAAAAGAAACTTCATTAGCTTTAAGACGAATCGTATGCACCCATCATCTCTCTCATTTCTCAGAGATTCCTACAAGTGATCTTAGTTTGATAACCAATTCTGATGCTTATCACAGGATGGATGGATATTTAGGTGGAACGACTAATTTTGTGAGTTCGTTTCTTGATAATAGGAATACTAAGTATTTATTCCCATTTTTAAATTTTGACAACTTTAACAGTAGAAGCTGCGTAAAATAAATTATGGCATTGGTACTGGACCAACCGGCAGGCGCACCGCCTGACGAATTCAATAACTGATAGTGCTACCAAAGGACAGACAGACGGGTCAATTGCAAAATCCAACAGCTAATAGACACCTTAACAAAAAGACGTAGCAACTGACAAATGGATCAAGCTGCAAAAGAACTTAGTGACAGATCGGTTAAGTGAAAGTTGAACCTAAGTACAGATGTATCAAGTTACAGAATAATCCTACTAAGAAAAATTCAACAAAAATATAGGACAAAAAACGGATTTGCTGACATATCCAGTAACTAAGCGAAGCACCAGCTGACAGACGCAACAATTGGCAGAGGCACCAACTAAGAGACGTAGCAATTGACAGACGAAGTGTATTAAGTGATTCTGACGGTTCTGATGGCATATGACGCCCAATAAATAGAAGCAAGCGAAGACTGACGTGGTCTATAAGTTCACAAGTGGATGGACTGACAATCATATACCGCCAGATATTCTTCACGTATTCTTTGTGATTTGTTCCAAACGAAATGACTTCATTAGTACACAATCTACGTATGCAGGTGGATATAAAATTTTAACATATGTATGCGCTAGCGATATTATAAGTACTACTACTACTGCTGCTGCTGCTGCTGCTGATGTGGCTTGATATCAACACTTTTATAAAGCGTGGCCTTTAATTTTACGTATGTATGCTAGAGCCTGTAG
This sequence comes from Glossina brevipalpis, assembly GCA_000671755.1. NCBI lineage: Eukaryota > Metazoa > Arthropoda > Insecta > Diptera > Glossinidae > Glossina > Glossina brevipalpis. The sequence continues at coordinate 546,713 of KK351015.1, forward strand.
AGAAAGAGAACGAAAGAGGAGGCGAGAGAGATCCACACTTTTCGCCACGAATATGTAGTAACGTTTTTTTGTTTATGTTTTGAATTCAATTTTCAGATTTTATTTTATAAAATTGTGGCCATAGATGCGTGTGGTCTCAATAAAGGCAAAAGATCGCCGTTTTTATTTTATTTTTTGTTCTTGCTTTTTTAACTTTTGTTTTTGTAAAATGTCAGAAATATATATGAAAGTGAGCTTGATTGTATCTTTCTTAAATCTTCTTTAAATAAGATTCTATGTTGATATTCAGTACGATTAGTTTTATACCAGAAAACTTTTGTGTTATTGCAAAGGTGTTATGAAATTATGATGTTTCTTTTGCTACGAACTACTCTAGAATAAATTCTGACACGTAACATTGTGTACCCTTTAAAAAATCTACATATGTTTGTTGCAATTTTTGATATATTCTTTTATTTCTATAGTTGTTGTGGTTGTTTTTATTGTTATTGTTATTGTCAATATCAATATTAAATATCACAATGTCATAATTCATAAAAATTAACTCATAAATTATAAATTTTTTTTTTTTTTTTGCGTTTTGTTTTCTTCTCTTTCACGTTTTTTACATCCACTCTTGATAGTTCAAGTTTACAACTTTTGTATTGTATTGTGTGTGTGTGTGTGTGTGTGTGTATGTATGTATGTGTGCATTGAATATATATGTGTGTGCTTGTAGTAATGGCGGTAAATATCATGTCTGATAATTTACTTTATTTTGCGACCTTTTTGATCCACTTCACTTGTGGCCTATACAAATGTTAGTAAAATGTGTCTTTCGTTTATATGCTGCTGCAATTGCTTTATTTCATCTCTTGAAGATTTCATTGATAATAATGATGTTCGCCGTCATTACGATATTAAAAACGATTCGACGAGAATGTTTGCCCTTGTCTTACCGTTTTATACACTTATTTACAATTCGTTGATATTGGCATATTGTATCCATTAAACGCCATTAAAAATTATGATCGCTTGCTTGTTTTCATATCGTAAGAGAAGTATGAAAAGCGAAATAAGTATATCTCGAATACTTTAAGAAAAAGTTTTAAAGCTACGGAGAGATATTTACTGTCGTCCGATTATATAAAATGCATTAATTACGGAATCCAAATGAATGGCACGATTTGTTCATACCATCTGTCCCTTACTTATCTAGCCTGTTAAATACTTTTAATTCGGTGTAACACTGACCTGTTTTATTATGAGTGTATCTACCATCAAAGGGTGATGTGTACACATTTTGTCGTAATGTTCGCGCCCAACACCCCATAATAGGTATCTTTAGAGATATATAAAGCGCATATATCCTTGATCAGCGTCAAATTCTAAATCGACCTGTGTGTGTTGTTTACAGTCTTCTGGTCGCAAATATTGAAAGATTGACTTCAAATTCGTCAGAAATATTGGAAACTCTTCCATGCAGCTTGATATTGAAAATGAGCTAAAGCCAAAAGGGCGAAAAGATACGTCTCGGCAGTAAAGCGTAAGCTGAAAGCGCTTTTGTGTTTCTGTACTATTTGTTTTCAAAACCGCAAAAAAATCATCCACTCCCATATAAAGTTATAAGTGATCAAATTTTCATTTTTTTTTTACTTTTTTTCTACCTTATCGCGGTGCAAAATGGCAAAGTTTGGTTTTACTATGATGCAATAAGTGAAGGTGGGTATATAAGATTCGATACTAGCCGAACATAAATTTTTTACTTATTTCTTACATAATTTTCTACCGACAAGATCCGCCCCAAATTTCACTAAACATCGGCTACATTTTTCTCAAGGAAACAAACTCAGATATTTTGTTCGATTTTATTATTTTATAACGACATGATTGGCCAAAAGTTTTACTAAAGATGACCTTAGCTAAATGCAAAATTGTTTGCTATGCTCTTGAGAAGTCTTTGGGTTCACTTGGGACCAAACAAAAACATCGATCAGTTACAAGTTGGATAGGTTTCTATTTTCTTTAGAAATTAAAATTCAATTGATGACTGAGGTAAACGCGTAAAGATGAAATTGAAATGGCCTTAGAAGGATATACGTTGCAGGTTGACAAATATGTGATTTGTAGCTTGCATTGGCATACAGCGTTATTAGAGCTGATTGAATTTAAAAATATTTTTCAATAATTTTTATATCAATTTTAAAGATTTTTTTAAATTTATAAAAATCAAGATAAGAATGAAAGCATTAACAAAAATGCCAAAAAGGCATGAAAATTATTTTGAAAACTTTTTATCAGTTTGTGAAGTCTTCGCATATAAAGGAAAAAATGTTACGATTAATTTCGCTAATAAGTGCTTATGTCAATTTAATTTATTTTGCTCTTGACGTCCGATAGATTTCTTGAGATTCGAATGTACAAAGAATATTTATTCGTCTATACTTTAGTGGACCTTCTTTTGCCGATTCGGTTTTTAAAATCTTCAAAATAACTTGTTGTTGATTTAGTTCGATTTTCAATTTTTTTTTACTTTATTTTTTATCATTTTACCTCTGCGGATAAAGTAAGTTACTTTTTCAAAATTATAATTAAATATTGAATTTTTTCTTAAGACTTAGATCTGAATCAGGAAAAGGCAGAATTTGCTTCAAAAGAAGAATAGAAAGAAGATCAACACAAATATTTTTGCAAACTCTTTATAGGTCAACTCGGATTTATAAGTTTTGTTCTTTTGCTGTTTTTTATTATATTTGTTTGCATTTGAATCATAGAAATATTCTCTATAGAAAGGCAGAAATGACTTACTTGAATGAACGCTTGATTGAATATCCTCACATATGATTATTTAATGCTTCTTTGCTAGTTCTCCGATTTCATTTTCTGCCCGTTGAAAAAATAATCGAAATGAAAACTCTGATTTTCTTTTAAAGATTTTATTCTTATTTTATAGATTTCTCTCTAAAGCGTACTTCCCTTCAAAAATGATCCGAAATTCCTTTTTCGTCCCCGTTTCTCTCACTCTCTCACATTTGTCTACACATAGTCAGCAGGAGTCAAATTGTTGTTAACATTTAAATGCATTTAATCTATGCCAGAATGTTAGTAAAGCGAGATAAATAGCTGCGAAATATAAATCCTCATATAAAATAGGAATCGTTTAGCTTATGCATAGAGATAGAGGGTACGTTTTACTTATTTTTTGTTTTTGTTTTTTTGTGTTTTGCTTTATTTGGTTCAGGAAAATTCATGCGTAGCTTGAGTTTGCTTGTCAGACATGCATACAGAAAATCGCAATGAAGTTAAGAGAAGAAGAAGAAGAAGAAGAAGAAAAAGAGTAAAATCACTGTGAAGGCCATTAAATTGGCACGATTTTTCAATAAATGTTGACAACTTTTTAACCCAAGAGTTTTATGATATCCTGGAGGAAGTGAAATATGATATTATAATACCTTGCAGCAGGCAAGCAGCAAATAAACTGTACGGACTGTGTACGGACGCACTTGAGATTTAAAAAACTAAACAAAAAAAGTTATTCTTTCTTTTTATTTGCATTTCTTGTGGTTTGTGTGTGACAGTTTACAGGGAATGTAATGTAAATCCATTCATGAGGCAATCGTAGTGGTAGTGTCTGCCAAAACTTGAAAATATAACCCAAAAAAAAAAGAAAAAAATTCCACATTTATTTATTTCCTTTGGTACAATTTCTTTACTTGTCTTTATTGCACTTGTTATTGCTTTCCGAGATGATATGGTGAGAAGAATAAACCGTTGAAAACAGTTCACAAGAATATTGTGTTGGCGTTTATACTCCTTTCTGTTTAAATGTCTGCTTGAAATTTTCTTTGCATGTGAACTAATGTTGTCTTCTCAGTTTGTTTTTTCCTTTTTTTTTTTGTAGGTTGACTATGCTACCGCCGCCGCTGCTGCTGCTGCTGCTGCTACAGATGCCCTTCTGGTAACCGACTTGACTATGTTCAGCGAGTTAGCTTTGTTTTCTTCTTATTTTTTTTCCTTTTTTTTTGCTTTTCTTTTGTGTAGGCGCACCTGCGGTGCTTTATATGTTGTGTCGTCAACGTTGTTAACATTTATGTTTGCAATTTGTTTAATGAATGTGTTAATGAGTTGAGAATTCGAGAAATTTCTACGCAAGCCCAGGGTATTGGATTATTGCATGAATAAATTAACGAGTGAATAATTGACTGATACTTACTGTTGATGCATTGAATTATTACCGAAATTTTGTATTACGATGTAAAGAAAGAAGTCTTTATTTCGAGTTTGTTTTGAAATAATTTTCCACAAAATAAGTTTAAGTTTTTCAAGTTATGATCACAGCTTAGGCGTGTGTTTCGTAAAGCCTCTTAGCTTTTCAATGATAATCACGAGTTGTTAAGGGAAAGATTAGTTTCACTAAAAACTGCACAACAATTAAATTTGATATCGTATTACACTTTGTGATACTAGATGTTCAAAAAATAAAGGGAATTGGTATTTTACAATATAAAAGAAAATTTTTAAAAATTCCAGCTACTTTTTGAACACAATATTACTTATATTTTGCTTATTATTGAACATGAAGGAAAGTTAAAAAAACAACCAAACCTTGTGAGTGAAAGTTCTATAAATGAAACATGTGCTTACAGAGCTCTTATGTATATAACTCGAGTTTATGAAATCTGTACTCCTTAAAAATAAGACAACAGCTTTAAGAAAACTTTTTCATTTTATTTAGAAATCATCGTGAGGTCAGTTTTATAAAACATCTTGATATAATATAATATCTGCCAATATATTATGGTTAACGGAGTGTAAAGATTCTTATCGCAATGGTCAGAAAAATTACCCTTTAAGTAAACTAATAAACAAACGATATGAACATATTAGTTTTATATAAAAAAATATTATGCTCAAGCTGCTATTGTGTATTTTTTAAAGTGAAGCTTCGTTTCACATTCCCATAAAACCTCGTTGAATCATTTTTTAAAGACAAATGATATTATGATAAAGAAATTCTATTTTTTATTTAATAGGAAAAAAGTCTCATAAAATGATCTCAAAGCATTGACGGAAAATAAGCAGATGTCATTGGGAAAAAAAAACTATTTTTCTGTAGAAAACGAAAAAGAAGAATTTATACAATTTCTCAGAATAATATTTTATTTCATTTTGATTACTGGAGGAAATGTTTTAGTCAATCTGGATAAATAATATTTTACTTAAATATTTTGCAGACTTAAGGTATTGCTAGTTTGATAAAAAAAAAGACTTAAAAAACTTATTAAAAAGAGATAAGAATAGTGCTTTAACAGACGGGAAGACAAGATGTTAACAATATCATCAGCAATGATATGAAACGAAAGATTTCGAAATGATCTTTACGTACTAGTTAGTAACAAAGTAAGTAATCATTGTTTATATTTAATAAGTAAAAGCTTGAAAGTTAATAAATATTGTCGATATTAATTTCCTAGTAAGCAAAAGTAGTTAAATAAACTCATTGATCATTGATCAATCGATCGTGACCTGATTGACAAATAGTCTGTCCAAAATACCAAAGGCAGGATTAATTAATTGACCAATTTTTGAGCAAATTAATTAATTATAATATGATATTTGATTCAATCTATCGTTTACCAGAAATATGTTTGTTGTTTAATATGGAATCTCTTAACACTTAATAATAATGATCAACAAGATCGATTTAGTATAAATTCAAAATAGTTTACATAGTTGTTGGCTATTGGTTTTGACATGATTGCAAATCGCTCTAATTGAAATTATTTTATTTAATTCTTTATTTAATTTGTTTTCAAATGAATGATGAATGATGAATGATCATCAGAGTTTAACTTTTGCTTAAATAGTTAGCGAAGCATCATAGACTGATCCGTGATTAATTAGCATATGTAGTACCAAACTTAAATAAAAGCTTTAATCTTTATGACTAATAACTTAAGAAGAGTCTATAGCTTCAAAATTTCATTCATCTTCTTAATTATTGGAAAGTGAAACTCGAATATCTGAGATTAGTTCGAAGTTGAATATTATTTTCTCGTTTTTTTTTATATTTATGATCAAAATAGCTGCATTTTTCTTCGTTTATTGCTTGAAAAAAAAACAATTTTTTTCTAGATTTTTTTTTTTTTGGTTTGTTTGAAATTTTTCCTTAATTATGAATTTTGGACACATTTTGCTAATTTGCCGGACATCAACGTGTCAAAATGTATTAACAGCTGATAAACTGGCACTTTACATAATATCTAAAGAGACGTCAATGTGCGCCTGTGTTTGTGCATATATATTGTATTATGGTTTTCTTTTTGCATCTTCATCAGCCGTCAGCTTATAAAGTGATTTTTAAATCGATGACAAATTTAATGCAATCAACGCTTAAAAGTTGTTAATAAACCATGTGGCCAAATTATTGATGTATTTACAAAAAGCACACACATACAGAGGTATACTCAGGCGCGTGCACATACACACATGCACACACGTAAATCCTTTAAATGCTTACTACTACCTGAATCAATCGAGATCATTTCGTATTCACTGATTAAAATTGTTTTATTGAAAGATTCAAAGCTTGAATGATGATTATGTCTGTGTTCATAAAGTTAAGATTTTGACAAAGCGAAAAAAAAGGGAGAAAAACAACTAAAACAAAAGGTATATTTTTAACAAATTATTGATGCATTAAATGAATCGCTTTTCAAAAGAATATCAGATAAACGATATAAGAGACAGAGCTGACACGAAATGTTCATATTACTTAATAATTTTCCGAAAGCAATATTTACGACAAAACATAGTAAAGCCACACATTTTAGTACCAAAAAAATTCAATGGCACAATATTTACTTTTTTTTAAAGTCCTTTGATTTCAGTAAAAAAATACTATTAGTAGCTTACATCAACTTAAGTAAACGTAATCGATAAAAACTTCACGACCACCACACATTGCATTGCATTGCAAACCACACTTTCAGCGAATATCTCTAAAAATTACTTAAAGTTAATGTCGACAAATAGGATATGAAATGTACAATATAGATAGACGTATATATATGACATATAATGTAAATACATAATATAGAATATAAGCAAAAAATATATACAAAAAATCATTCAATAAATTGAAAAGTGTTCTGACAACTATTCATCTTTGAAAATAAACAATTTGTCGATGGTATGTTGACCTTATACGAGAAATAAACAGAATTTTTCATGTGATATGTAGCTACACTTCAGAGTCAATTCGGCCGAGTAAAAGCCGCACAAAATGCTCGCCTGTGGAGTTTATCTTGAAAAGGGGAAGTCTCAATAGTGCGTAACCGTATCATAGCTGTGTATAGCAGTATACGACAGTATAGCAAAATGTAGCAGTGTACAGCGTATGTAACGTGTCACACAGTCGACGACAAAACAATGGCAAAATGGCAAAATAAATAAGTGATCCTAGGAAGTTATTGAGTGATGTGTATATGTATATTTATAATTGCGTCTATTGGTATATTGAAAATGATCTGGGCGTTTTCCACAAGAGAAAATAACAACCACTATAGAGTAACTTCTGGGACTTTTCCATCTAAGAGTGCCACCTTTCTTTGCTTCACGCAAAAGTACAACTTATTTTATTAAAATGTATACAACAGAGTTTTTTGGGGTTTTGATCAGATCAACTCTATGCCAAAAAAGATCAGTATTTGCGGGAAAGCTGACATTTCTCAACATAATTCAAAAGACGCTGCTGTCAAATCGTAGCGGATGCGATACAACGATTTACTACGGAAAGACTTAAGACATAATATAATGATCAGGAGGAACGATCGATTTATTATAAATTGGAAATATATTTATAAACTTGCTGGCTATTGATTTTGACTTAACTGCAAATCGCTCCAAGTAAAATTATTATATCAAACGTTTATTTCACATCAGCGTGCTTGTTAATTTGATATGAAATGAATGATGTTTGATAATCAGAATCAGTTTAGTAACCAGCAGAAGAAGAGATTAAAGATCAAAAGATCTTAGCCTGATTCGAGATTATCTGTAATACACACTTAAATAATATTTTTAAGCTCCGTTCGCTAATAACTTAGGAGGCTATCGTTTTAAAATTTTATTTATGCCCTTAATTATCAAAAAAAAAAAAGTGAAACTCGAGTGTGATAAATAAATAAGGTATCTAACGATAGAGGGAGGGATGTACGAACAAAAGAGTTCTTTTGGACAAAACAAATCTTGAGGTGACAACATGTCAAACTTCATGACAAGTTAATATTTATTTGACGGCCATAAAGAAAGCAAACAACTTTGGGTATTTCTTTCACATGTTATAGCCAAGGATACTTTTTGGAAGAATCTGAAGAAAGAAGAAGAAAGAGGCTCGTTAAATGTTACAGAAAATGTTTCTCGTCAGTTAAAGAGGTCAAATATTGGGCGGCTAAATTTACCCTATAAGCATAAGTGACGAACTTCGGTCAGGTGACAGAAATGATTAGAAATGTCCTTATGTTATTGAATGGCTCAAGATTGAAAGTTCACGGAATAAATTCGCCCGAAAAGGTCTTATATATATTTAATATTTTTGAAGAAAAATTGAATGCAAAGAAGACGATTCGCGTTATAATTTCCATGAAGAATTTAAAGATGTTTTTAGGACAATTTATATGAATTGTTTTGTCGTTATATAACCATCAATGAAATATAGATTCACAACTTTGCACCAAAATCACGAAAAGAATCGAAAAAGTGGGCTGAGAAAATGGTCGAAGCGGAGCAAGAAAGGAACGGTTCAGTGTATATATTGTAATATTGTCTAAAAAGTTGTCTCCTTTTTTAGATACCTCACTTGTTGATCACACTTTTGAAAACAGTCCTGTGAAATTGTGATACTGTCTCTCTCTCTCGTACCCTTCATGCATACCAAATAGTTGTGAGGGAAATATACACGAATTAGAGGTATCTTAACAAGACATCTTTGTACTCTTTCACCCTGTGCAGTGCTAATGGATTTTGTTTCGTATATTTATTTATCCACGCATTGTCCGTCCGTGGATATTTAGCTTTAACTTTTAACTTATGAATGAAAACATGCAGTTTATCTTGATTCTTCTCGCCTCAGTAGTGATTTGTTCACACACACAAGAACAACTTAATAGTAAGTTTTCAATATACTCGAAGATTTTCTTTTAATCAAAAACTATTTTCTTTATATAAAAATTGAGTTACAATGTAAAGAAATTGAATTTTATCTTAAGTGTACATCCTTGAAGCGCAACTCAGAACACTCTAGTTGAGTCATATGCAACATCAAACATTAAGCTCATACGATGAAGCAAAAAAGGTAAAACTTTGTAACTTAATTATAACACAAGCCCACCCATCAAGTTTTACGGAGATATAATGTAAGATGAGGCTTAAGAGTTACGAACAAAAGTGAACTCTGATTGCTTCCACTATTACCAAAAATGGTAAATTAAAAATTTTTTATATCTTCCTCGTATATATATATATATGTACATGTGTTGTATAAGTATAATATATTTTTTACTTGTTTTTGCTTTTTATTTTATTGCAAGCACAGCACATAACTAGTTTAATTTTTTTAATGATTTTCTACTACTTGTGCTTTTTTTGCGTGTCGTTAATTACATTCACAATAGGTTTTTATACATAGAGAGATGTATGCATACAAACAACAAGTAGATGGTGATATGTTTTCGTTATAATATATTTTTACTCATCTGCTGCTAGCCAGCCAGCCAGTAAAGGGCCACACACATGCTTTAGTTTGCAACATTGCTTCTGAGCTACGGTGTAAGTCTCTGAAGTGATTTCTTCAGATTTGCCATAATGTCGTTCAAGTGTTGTTTTCCTTGTTAAATATTTTTTGTCACTATTTTCTTGTGATTGTACGTTTGCAGTTGTAGTTGTTTGGCTGTCAATACTTTTGTTTGTATATCGGTTACAATTTTACTTTATAGGCTTTGCGTAATAGTAACAGTAAAAGTGTCGTGCAGGAATGATGATTGATTACCTTTTAAATGTTTTTATTTTCTTTCGTTTTTCCTTTTTTTTTTTCTTCATATATTTTTGTTGTTGTTGTTGGCTTGACTACCTGATATTTTTGTAACAATTTCGGTACGTGTTTTGAGGTCGAGATGTTTTTGCAAACAGTAATTGCTGTTGATTGTTGGTCTTGTAAACTACTAGAGTGTGTAAGCGCCAGTTGTATTTGGCAATTTATTGTCAATTTATTTAATGATTAAGGAACTGTTTCGCATCGCATTGAAAGTGTTTTTACGCACATTGTTAACATCATCGAAATGAAATAAACAATGAGTTAATTTAAAATGAATTTTTTTAGAAGAAGAGAAGAAAGACACGCGGAAAATAGGGGGGAAAGTTCATTTGAGAGAAAAATACAGAAAGTTAATTATAATATAAACTTTAAATAGTTAGGGAGTCCGAAACATAAGGAGTCTACATTCTAGTTTTCTTATTATTTAACTGCTCATTTTTTAAAAACTAGCGACCTCAACGGATGCTTGCCAACTGTAGTCTAAATTGATTGGAATTTTGTCAAAATGAGAGCAAGGATCGAATTAGCAATTAATAGGCCGCAAGAATGTGATGTTTAGAAACATCAAACCCCAACTTCCTCCTATTCCCAACTTGGGGCACAGCAGTTTATCTACACATTCGCTGCCCGTTACTTTGTTCATATCCGCAATCGAAGGAGGGGGGAATATTATTATATTCGCAACGTTCAGAAGGCAGCTTCAGAGACTTCGTAAAGTATATTTATTCTTGATCAGCTTCAAATTTTGAAGCGATTCGAGCATAGCCGTCTGTCCGTCTGTGTTATCCTGTGCTAAAATCCGTGGCCGCAAAAACGAAGATTTCAGCTTCAACTGGAAGAAACATTAGAAGTTCTTTCACAGGTGTTGTTGTTGAAAGTGAGCCAAACGGATCACTGACCACGCCTGCAGTATAAAATAAGGCGAAAACACGTCTGTTTTCTGGTTGTTTTGCTCAGTGCTAATAGATTACAAAATAAAAATATCCACGCTTTTCCATAAGAATAGAAAAAAAATCAGTGATGTATTAGGTGGGTTGGTACATAGATGACGCTACTATAATACTAAATCCATGTGATTTTTAGTTAGCCCTAACCTTTGACAGCTGTTGCACTATTAGTATTTGAGTTATAAAATTTTAATACTAATAGCGTCCTCTATGTGTCAGCCTACGAACTTTTCTTCCCATTTGTTACATTTATTCCTATTTAGTTTTTCTTTCCCTCTTTTTAAGATAAAGCCGATGGATATTAAAGATTCATTCGGCACACGCGAATATAACTTTCTTACTTGTTCTTCCAGATGTGGTGCTACATATATATCATATATATACATAGTGAAGCTTGCACAATTCTATCGGCTTATTAGACTGTTATATGGAAATCAAACTCAATCCATCTCGTATGCTCATCTTCGATCGCCACTCACTGTGACCGTGCTCGAAAGGCAATTTCTAATTAAAGTATTCAGAGTTTAAGCCGGGAATGCTAACTTGATAATTGCGCTTGCATGGTTTGTAGTCCGGCTTTATATGGACATTCTTTGGTACGCAAGTAAATTGAAACGACGCCATCAAATAACCAATATTGCATCTTCGGAGAAAGTGTGTTGTGCGGCGCAAAGTTGTTATGTTGTCAGGATACTTCCTGCAGGGAGATTTCGTTTTGAAACTTATAATCCCGTCTGCAGAAGATTGCTTGCATGCTATGATAAGTGCATTATTGACTTTTGGATTCATTGACTAAACTGAAAGGAAGAACGAATGGAGTTATACATTAGTATTTTTACAAGCGACATCAAGGGGATTATGACAGATGAAGGTTTTGTTTTGAAGTGAATATATGCTGCAGCTTCTCTTAGATTTCGTGTTGAAAGCTAAGCGTATTCGATTTCGAATAATTATTATAATCAAAGTAATATATTATTATTATTATAATTTATTTAGACCAATGAAATAAATTCTTGGACTAAAAAAAAAATAATACAATACAAAGTGTTTGCTTCGTAAACTTTAGTACCTCTTCTCGAAGAATAAACACGTTGGGTGCCAGTGCATTGATGCATTTCAAATGTTTTACATCAGTGAATCCTTTTGCTGAAACTTATGTTGGCATATCTTCAGTTGACGTACATTTAAGCGCAATGCTTACTTTTGCGAGTTTTTCTCCTCTTCAGTCGTCAATTTTCCATTTGGTACTATGTAGTTATGCATTGTATATAGACGCTAATCTTGGGAAGCTATTTGCCGTGCATATGATGGCATCAGCAAGGTGTAGTGTATTACGAGCTACTACAAACGATTGAAACTGTTACTACAGTTGTTTGCCAATGTTAATTGAACAAATTAAACGCTGTATTGTTGCAAAAAATATCAACAATAGCGGTTAACCCTTGCATGACAACAATCGGACAAACATTGCAAGATTTGCTAAGGATATACCGTTGCAGCTCCAATGGGAAGTTCTACCGTACCCGCATCAAATATAGCGCCTTTTGTTTACCACTTATACAGATTGATTCAGCACGGCTTGGCTAGCACCCGGTTTCAAAATGTGTGAAAATGAGTCGAATATCCTTCCTTCGACTGTGTTGCCAGAAAAATACGAAAATGATTGAAAATATTTTGATAAATATATAATGTACAAATTTTCCTCAATAAGCTTTTTCTTTTTAAGTGAAAAATTATCAAAATAAAAGCGACAACCGAAGATTCCTATAAATTATTGAAATAATATATTGATACTTACCTAACAACTCAGTAATGTCTACCATATATAAGTACAAAACTTCTCAAGTAGATATCATGTAGAGAATTAAAAAAAAGGTAATCAAATAAGTTACGTAGGTAGGAGACCGTAGGAAAAAAGACTGCTGAGGTCAATAAGTCTGAAGCTTGATAGAGTAGTTAAACAGGTGGTTCAGTCACAGATTAAATCATGGAAATATACTGGGCAAAAGTAGCTTTCAACTTTCAACTTTCAACTTTCTATTTCGAAAAGTAATTTGAGAAAACTGTGGTTTACCTTCAAATAGTTGTAAATTATAATAGAACACTATGTATACAAAAAGGCTGCTGATATGATATGAGTTGGGAAACATCTTACGTGAAATGCCTACAATACGTTAATTACCATTGAAGTATAAATTGGGGGTTTGACGACCACCATCCAGACGTACCACGCGAGAAGAAGTACAAAGTGCGTTGGTTTACAATTCATAAAGAAAAAGAAAATAAAATTGCAAAGATCAATCAGCGAAGACCAATTTTCAAGAAGATCAAGTAATCGACGAAGTCTTCCACTTCCGTGCTTCATGGGCTCAGTAGAATTAGGGAATATATATGTTACCATATTTCGATTTTTTAACTATTTTTTAATAATTTATATACTAACGGTACCACAACAACAGGTTACTTGCTTTCTATTCATAGGTTTTTCGTTTTAGTGAATGTAACGTATTAATCCAAAATAGACCGATGCTGCGATTCGCTTTCTGGGCCCAGTATCGCAGAAATCGTCGTATGAATCGTCGTATTGAATCGGAATTAAATAACATCAAGAAATTTTAAGTTTTTTTTTGAAGTTTAAAGTTTCAATGTTGAGATGTTAGAAAATTTTGAATTTTTCAAATATTGTTTTAAAATTCTTTCAGAATGTTTTATAGAATTCTGTGCTGAGCAAATTATGTTCATTATGTTATGTTATGTTACTATGTTTTAATATTACTGTTGCTATGATGGGTGAATTTTAGAAAATAATATTTGATATTTATTGGAACTTTTATGAATAGTAGATGTAAGCCATCAAAATTTTGTTGCTGTTGATGACGATGCTGTCGTCGTGTACAAGAAGTTGCAGAAAGTGGAGAAGAACCGCACTTTAAGTCACGAAACGTCTTCATTCTACTTTTTGTTTAAGACCTCCGGCTGAGTACACAGTACACAGTACATACACTTGCATACAATCGCATACGTACATATGTTTATGAGCAAATGTATAGAGAAAGCAAAGCGAAAATGTGTTTTCCTTTTTAGGCCATCGTTGCATGCAATAACGCTGTTAGAGTGTTGAGTTTTGCGATGGATAGACGACGGGGAAAACAGGGATAAAGAGAGATACGGAGAGGAATGTAAGGACGGTCAAAATAGCAATAACAACAATAATGATAACCGCAGTAATTCTCTTATAAAGAAGTTCATTTTTGTGAAAACAAAACGAAATCACAAATGAAGATGTGATGCGAATTGTATGGTAAAGGCACCACTTTTAGCTTAAGGCGTTGATTGGCCATGGAAACTGCAGGGTGGCATTTATTTATGGTTATGCATATGCGTGCGTGTGTGTGTGTGTGTTATAATTGTCGGTATAAGCAAATCTTTACTTTTATTTCCTTAAATATTTTTTTGTATTTGAAGACTAAGGCTGTACTTTGGCTTTCTTTTCGCTTTTGTTGTAGCTTTTGGATTCCGGATTTTTGCTTTTTTTCCTTTTTTTTTTTTGATAACTGTATGTTGCGTGTGTGGTACGGATGAAGAGCTGTTGCTCAATATAAATTCTCGGTGTATATATTTGATATGAATTTAACACACTTCAAAGCGTGAATTAAAGGCAATTTTAAAGCTTAAAGAAACAGAAAATAAAATAAATAATCTTTTTAGATTTTGAATACATTTTTGAATTTTCTTTTCTTTTTTTTTTGTTTTTTCTTAACAAAGTGTAAGGTAAATTTTTATATATTGTCCAGTTTATTTTTTTTTTTGAAACTGAAATGCTGTAAAAACTTATTTTGTTTGAATTGTTATTCTTTCCTTAGGGCGACATTGATTTTAAAATTAAAAACCTCAGAATTCGCTCTGAATTCATGAATGATCTCTGATCTAATAAAATTGTTTGTTGAGGTGTTAAACATTTTTGACACTTTTCATAATTGACATGTGTCGATTATTTCGAATGCCTTCACACACATCTATACTTTCATCACGTTCAGGCGTATCGCATAGGCCTTCCGACTTCGTTTCATTAATTAAATAGACTTGGACACATGCTTTACGTATTAAATTACAAATACAACAAATACGTTACATGTATTAATGTTGGTGTTTGTTCACCAAACAAAAAAAAAAAAAAAAAAAAAAAGAAAAGAATACGTCAATAAGTCTCTGCGTTGAAACGGAAAGTTTCAGTTTGTATTTGAAGTGCGCGTGTATACGCCAATGATTGGAGTAAACGTCATTCGGAATTGTAGCAAAAAATTCTTCCAATTTGTTTGATTTATTCTCCTTTTGTGGTTTTAGAATTTTTTTTCTCACATGTAAAAAGTATTATATTTCTTAGAGAGTTGTATACTATAGTTATTATAACTTTTGTCCAAAAAGTACCGGGAGCATGCCAACCTTCATCAGTCGTCAAAAAGTTTGCTGTTGTTGATCGAATATACTGCCAATCGGTATTGAAAGCTAATACGATAACAATGCTTTGTATTTTCTTGTTTATTCTTATTTATATTATATAATCCGCACGAAATAAGCCTGTTCCTTATGCTAATTGCAGGTATGCCGGTGTAGGCGTTTTTCGGATAAGACTTTGATATATAATTTTTACTTTAGAAAAGGACCAAGTAGATATTTATATATATATATATGCGTCTTTTGAAAATTGGCGCAAATAATAAAAATTCATTTAAAATATATTCAAAACATATTCATTCAAAAATTCATAAAAATTCTTGAACACAAAATGAGATGCAACTCTTCTCCATTCCAAGGAACTTTGCTTTTTATTGTTATTATATATGTTATTATATATTATATATATATTAGTAAAGATGAGATTAAGATTGCATAAGGTTTATGCTTAACTAGTAATGCCACACCTTACGGATTTCTTTACTATTTTTATAGTAAACGATCGTTTCATATTCTTTATTTCTTTTTATGTGGCTTAATAATTCAATTTAGCTAGTTAATCCACCAATGGAGATTACTCATTTAAAAAAAAAACAAGTTTTTCTTGCAATTATGTTTTTCGAGTTGGCCATACCCACCCCGTAATGTACTTCGTATTCTTATTCGATTGACTTAGAATTTCAAATTCAGATTCATAATAAGATAGATTCTGCAGTGAAACACAGAACTTTTTTGTTTACCTCATTCTAAAGGATCTCCAGTTTTTTGTAAATTTTTCTCAGACTCCTTCGAAAAATAAAATTTGTTTTCTTAAGATCGATGTATTTTTAAACATTTTTAAAATATTCGACATGGCTGGTTAGAGTATATTAATAAACTACAAATGAAATTTACACGGCACGGCTGGATCTGCTTTGTTTCAAGTGATTATTAAAAAGATTTTTAATTAAAAATGTTGTCCAATTTAAGTAATCTTTTAGAAATAAGTTCAAGACAAGGACCCGTAATTTCATGTTTAGAAAGTGGCATTACCGACAACAACAATAAATCATTATTGTAAACCAAGATAATCAATTAGAAAATATATTTGACGTTTAAAAATCCCGGTACTTTTTCACAGAGATCAGAATTATTGATTGATTATGTTGTTATTGCAACATATCATCATTTATTATAATTAATAAATAACAAAACGTCTAATGACATATAAAAGAAATAGATCACGTTTCGCTTTTGCGGTATGCGAAGAATACAGGTTGAAAGTAACAATGAAATAAAGAAAACATTAATCCCAAAATATACGATCTAGTATATATTTTGATATTTTCTTATCCGAAAATAAGATATACATTTGAATGATTTTAGTTGAGATGAGATAATGTAAACAAGTAAGAGAAAATTGTATTGGGTTGTGGCTTTTCGGCTTTTATACCTACCATCTTTATATTGAAAAAGCTTAAAAAAACAAAAAAAAAATGATATTTGGATATTTTATAACCTTGATCGTGCGTCCATTTTTGCTTTATCAGTAGTGAATGAAAAAAGATGATTTTTTACTTTTGAAAACAAATGATGTTTCCACTTTGTTTTTCGCAATAGGCATCTCATTTAAGTAATTTAATTTTAGACTAAGCATAGGATAGTAAGGACCCTCTAGCAGAAGAAACGGCAGAGTTGCAATTACATATATTATTATGTTGTTGGACCCCTAAATCGGCCGTACTGCTTATAACCAATAATAAATAAACAAATAAATTTGCCCCTTTCTGATAAGCAAATCAATGCTATGCATTCATTGAGTTCATTTGGGCACCATGCACCAGATTGAAGTCACCTAACACAAATATTCACTCTATTAAGAGTTACATGATTCATGTAGGCACTGTTGCCCGAGGAGGAGGAGGAATATTAAAGCAGCTTAATTTATTAAGTTTTTATTCCCAATAATTAGTCATATTGATAAATATTCTATGTCAGTGGATTAGAGTTCAAACAGGTTTAACGGGAAAGCTAATCACACACTCTTCCTGTAAACCGTGCGCATTTCAAGTGAATTAAAACGCTCACAAACGTGCACGTTACGAACCTGTCTGATAAATTTTGTAAAGTACAATTCGGATGATTAGAAAATGATTTACTGCTATAGCTGTTGGGGTTGCCTCTGATTTTGCATTATTTTACAGCATAGAAGCTCCTGTTGATTGTTATTTGCTTATCTGTTTAATACTTTCGCACAGAAAAAGTATCACGCTTCTTCGAGGTCATTCAAGCACTTTTTTCTTTATAGTATAAGCTTTGTACTTCAAGTGTGGATTGATGTGTGCTCTGCTGAGTACATTGATTGAACGCTTTTCTTCAAGGTTATGTAAGCATCTTTTATAGTTATACTTAAGTCTGGATTAGTGTGTACGCGTGTGGTAGTAATTGTGGCTGAGCCCCACCGCATCGTATTGGGAATTAGGTGAGTTGTTTTTCTACATTCAGATTACCGGAGTTGTTAACTTTATTGCAATGTTTGCCGTTAATCTTATGGAAGTTAATGTTGCCAGCCCTAGCGCACTAAGAGTGTACCATTTAATAAACTTGGTTAATTTATTCAAAACGATTGTGTATGAGTTATTTCTTCCACTTTCACTTTTTAATTATTTTAAGCCTCTTAAGTAATAATAAGTATATCGCAATGTCGTTATTATTTGTTCGCCACATATTTCGAAAGATTATTTTTTAGTTTTAGGGCACAGAGAAAAAACCCAACGATCGCCAGCACAAGGTTGCCAAGTATGTCGGGTATATTGAGAGAGAAAAAAGATTTTAAAATTTTTTATAATTTATTTTATTTTTTTGAACAAAATTCAGAACAAGCTTAAACAATCCTAAAATTTGGTTTTATACCACTGTACCACTTGTTGGTTTAGAATCATATATTTGTTCATATATTTTTGCATCCAACCTGCAGGTCACAATTTACAGAATATTTTGACGAAACTAACGTGTTTTAAGTCAAGAAACGAACATTCAAAATAGATTAGATTGTGCTGATTTTACGATTATTTCCCCTAGGGTAACGCCTTACATGAAAAAATGGTTAGCAGTAGTACAAGAGTCGTAATGAATAGAAGAGTAGTAGTATTCAAAACTCAGCAAAGCATTTAAAATAAATAAGAAAAATTTGGATAGGGCTCGAACCACTTTTGACTCACTTCCTATATAATCATTCTTACGAAAACCAAGTCTTTACATGGGAAAAGGTCTAATTTTTAATATTTTATGATAAAAATGCATTCATAAGAGTAACTTGGCAATAATATTAACTGTACGAAATTTGAACCATCTAGATCTATTTTTCGGATAGAGAGCTTCTTCTTTTTTCTAATACTTTATGATGGAAATAAGTGAGGATTTATTAGTTCTTTGACAAGCAAATTAAACGTGCTATATATATCATGACTTTTCATGCTTTGGCTTCGCCTATAAGCATGCATATCTTCACGTTAAAAACGGGAATCTTTACTAAATGTGGTCTGGTGTAAAACAAATGAAACCA
This sequence comes from Glossina brevipalpis, assembly GCA_000671755.1. Lineage (NCBI taxonomy): Eukaryota > Metazoa > Arthropoda > Insecta > Diptera > Glossinidae > Glossina > Glossina brevipalpis. The sequence continues at coordinate 565,731 of KK351015.1, forward strand.
GATTTTGATTTTACCCTTCTAAGATGGTGGTTGTCCTAGATGCGTTCGCGAGAGGCATGCTGAGAGACAAGATTTGGACAACCTTTTGAGATAGAAACTGACAGACAACGAGAGGTGTGCCGCAAGGGACTTCTTAAGTCTTGACAGAGGGTTTTCCTCTTCGCTAGTGCAGTAGTACTGAGAAAAATGTACTCTGCTACCGTTAAAACTCAGTATGGCCTCTGCCCTCTAACAAGTGTGGCATTTCCCTAATTTGTTAATTTGGTAGAGATAGGAATAGAAAACATCGCTTCGCCTTTTGAAAATATTGCGTCTGATGTAGATTGGTTCTCTTCACTGCAACGTCGTTTGTTGATTTTCTATTTCACGATCGTGTTTTAAGTTATATAACATTTAAAAGTGTGGCCAGAGTTTCTCCCTCTGTCCGACAGCGACAGCGACCTATTGCATGGGTTTCGTTGTGGCTTTGCTTGCTCCAATTTTCTGGAAGCGTTTGCTTGCTTGCCGGACGGAGAGTTACATTGAAACAGGATGTTTGATCCAAAAAAGTAGTAGGGTTCTCCTTTCAGAATGAGAGACAAGTCCATCCAAGTATCGCCTACCACTCGGCGACTAATCACTCTTGTGTCGATGAGTGTGCGCTTTTCCACTCCGTGTGTCATCGGGCATCATAAGGTTAAACTCTCGTGACAAAGTCCCACCACATTGATATATATTTTGAACATTGCCTCAAGGTTCATGTGAAAAGTAGATCTATCTTGTAATACATACCTTATGAAGAGGACAATTGAAGAATAATATGATCTTTGAAAAGAAAATCAAATTTACTAAATTTGGGCCATTCCGTGTGAGGAAATACTAGACGAAAGTGGTGTACGACATTTAATGGTCGGCTTCGCCCGCCTATAATGTTTTTATTTATTTTCGTTTATATTTTATCGTAAATTGAATTGATTTAACCCTGGTAGAGCTTTATAATCTATTGAGTGCAGTGCATTCTTTACCGATCTTGAAGACGTCTTTGCAATTGTTAGCCGATGCATACACAAAGTGACGAGCATTTGTGTTAACTGTTTTAATTCAGACTCCTGTTAATATTATAAAACGTAAGTGAATAAGGTGGGAAGGAAAGCTAGCTTAAGTTAAAAGTGAAATTATTTCAATAATTTATAAATCGTTACTAGTAGATCTTCTAACACATTTTTAGTTGAATTCAAAAGAGAAATGAAAAATTACAAACACGCGGAAATGTATCGTCGCTTCAAAGGCCTTCAAGAGTGCAAAACCCTTTCAGTTTAACTCCCAGCATCCCAGCTTTATTGTGAAGAAACTAAACAAAAAAAGCACTTGTTCTTGATCTCTGGTAGATTGTGAGAAAGATAAAATGAAATAAATAAAAAAAGAAAAGAACAATTTTTTTAATATAAGAATAAGAAGAATTGTGAACTCTAAAAAAGCACACAATAACAAAAACTGTATGTGTGATTTTGTGACTGAAAACGAAAAAGGAAAGCAATGCATGCCTGAGTGAACATAGTTAATGTGTGAGTAATGCGCATTTACGTTGACTGCATTTAGTACTCTCAGCGAAAACAACGAAAAATATGCTACATGGTATTGCAGCAATTAGTGCTCAACTAATTGATTTAAAGCATTTCCTTTAGTTGTTTAGTGTGATTTTTCTGTTATTGTTGCCAACAAAGTGCTGAGACTGAGATTTCCGTAATAATATATAATAAATGGCCAGCTTTGCGTAGAAAGGACGGACGCATGCTTTGAGAGTATGAACATTTAGCATTTGTTGTATGTAAGCGCGATAGGTTCATGCGATACATTGTGATGACTGTGGTTCCCCGTTCACATTGTGACACTTGTGTTATTTGCACTAAACTCTTGTTTTTACTGCTGCAGCGCACATCTGTTGATAACAACCCCAACTATAGAATGGAGGCAACATTATCGATGCACATTCTTCAAATACCAACTCAATGAATGAATAACCTTAACAAGCCAGTCGTCGTCGTGTAAATGTGTCTATACACACACACACACACACACACACATACACACACTCGTATGCGACTACGAGCCAACTGTTTGAACTTTTACTTATCGTTTCAGGTTGTGCTTTAGGTGATTGCTGAGCTGTGATAGCAAAACTGATCGGAATAACATAAACATGGTCAGCAATTCATGCGTCCCTTACGCGTAATAAAGCAAACAATTTTGTTCGTATTTATAAGACACAATAGATGTTTTGACTTTAAGCTTTTACCAACACCTTAGAAGTTAACGAGATGATCGCAGTAGTTAGAAAGAAAATTTTCCTTTTTATTGTAATAAAGTTAGCGGGCTTATTAAAGTGAAATGGCCTTTAGAAGAAACGGTTTTTATTCGAACAAAAATATCCGCTTATCGTTTTCGTAATTTTTATTTAGAATCCTTGACTTTACTTAGCATTCATGGAAATTGTATGACTGGGTGTTGAGATATTTTTCTTCTCTTTTTTTTTCTTTCGATAATTTGCTATTTGTGCATGCGTATGCTGGACTTTTTAAAAATATCTGACTTACAATTATTGATTAGTTTTTGTAATCAATATTCTTGATCGGAAAATTCTCCCTTCATTTTATATTGCTTTCGCGAACGTTGTCACTTGTATAAATAAAATAACGTAGTGTTGCTGTCACTTTTAGTCATGCGATTTTGTTGTTTTTCTTATTCTCCTTTCGTATGTATCTTAAAGGAGTCCATTCATTTTTAATAGACCAGATAGCAGTTGACAAATGATTTTATTAACATTGTGTTTATTATTGATTTTTTCATGTTGTTGTTGTCTTGTTATTTAAGGTTTACAATGCAATTTATTAATTATGTTGTAAAATTGAAAGGATATTAAATATCTTGACGTTAAAGGCAGTGCAACGACATTAAGACAAGAACGATGGATACCCACTCTTATATATATATATATATATATATATATAGAAGGCATGTACTACGACATCTTACGGATGTGTTTGTTATAATAAAGTGCGTGCAGGCCACATTGCTGTTATTTAGCTTCTAAACACGCAATCTAAAGAAATTTTATAAATTTATGTTCGGTGATGTAAACAACAACATTAATTTCAAAAAATCTATTTTATAAAAAAAAACTTCAGAAATCCTCGGAAACATATTCAAAGATTTTGTAATTAAGCTTCTTTAGAAGTAAATGAAATAGCGTAGTATTCTTTCGCGGTATATAATTATTCAAGTGGAGGTGAAATCATAGTCGATGTTTAAACCATGTTTTCTTTAGATCGAATAAAAGGCTAACAGAGATAATTTGGAAAAATATCAAACCTAGAATTTACCATAACATACAACTTAATGGTAAGTTACTATATTTCCTTCTAAAGTCATATGTTACTTAAAGCTGGTACTTACTAAATACAAATTCATTAACCTTAACTTTCTTGAGCAACTATTGCGGAAGCTGACGAAACAGTCAGTCAACAGTCAGACGGACGGACATACCTAAAATAACAATTTCTAGCTCTTGAAAATAGTTTCAGTTTATGTTGTGCTCTTCGACCAATTTAGGCCATTTTCAATACGAACGTACGTTTGAGAACTTTTAAAGTTTTTGTCAAAGTTCAAGCCGGTATCTTACTTTTCGCTGTCAGCAGAAAGCTGATCACGGACGTTACAAAGACGGATGGATATCCAGTTAGACATGGATAGATGGACACGGTTAAATCAATTCTAAATTTAATACTGTTGAGGAAAAGTGTACTCTAAGGTGCTGTCCTTGAAGCTTGCCACTGCCAACAAAATGACAAAATGTCCTTCGGTCGTGGTTGTAAAAAAAAGGAACAAGTAATGAAAAATGCCGCGAATACTTTATAAGAAGCAAAATAATTTAAAAATAGTACGAAGTAGCAAAAAATATAAGAACCTTTGAAAGTAAGACATGGCAGCTTGACATGTCTGGCTCTAGGATTGGAATGATAAATCAAATGTTGAAATGTTATGACTTTATTCTTTATTTATATTGAACGAAATCCTCAAAGTGTTTATTGTTTACAATACAAGGTTGCCCTGCAATCCTATATACTCTAGATCGAAGAGAAGAAAGTGATGTATATGTTCGTACTAATTATTATAATTATTCCTACATCTACTTATATATCTTTCGCTCACAAACATAAAATTTGTGATTGTATATATCTCTTAATTGATGGCCATACGCTCAAAGAAAGAAATCTAATTTGTAATTTTTAGGGAATATGGTTTTCAAACCCTGTACATACCACTTGAAACTGCAGTGAAAAACTTATGCACGAAAAAGTCTAAGATTTGCAAATTAGTGTGTGACAAATAAAGAATCGCGCCAGATTGTTGCACATACTGAAAGCAATGAACAGAGACGCAAAAAAAAAGTTCGATGTTTAGCTTTCCGGCGAAAATGGACTTGTCGAAATGTTACATCGCAATAAGAAGATCAACAAATTTGATTCCTTTGTTGAATGAATCCAGAAATCGCTCACTCTACTTATATTTATTTAATTAATTGTATATATATATTATATGTATTATTTAATGTTAATTAATAAATTATATTTGGATACGATAGAGGAGCATCAGCATAAGCTTCCAAAAGTTTTTTATAAGCTTCGACAGCAGATTTCTTCAAATAACAAATGTTGAAAATGAATGTCGACAATGAGTGTAGAAAATGCTATTTTGAGCGTTCCATGATTAGCGGCTGTATACACTGAATGATTTTGTACAACCGAATGGAAAATTATTGTTTTAGGTAGATTAAGGTCAAAATTATAGAATTCAACCTTTATTTACACTGGTATTTTCCATTACTTTAGCACTTTTACCTGTAGAAGTTACTGATAAAAACTTTAGCTCTAGATGATACTTATAATACTTAGATATATATAATACCTAGAAGGACTCATCATTTAATATATGTAAATTCTCAAATGAGGAAACTAAGGTTGTTCATGACATTCATATAACGTTGAGTAGTCCCTAAGATATATCGATGAAAAACCCGGTAGTGTATAATTCGTTGCGATCAAGCTATTGACACGTAGAATTTCAACAAAATATTTTGCGATTACAATTTTTGTTATGATTCGCGCTGAAACGAATATTAGTACCTAAGCTTCTTAAAGGCTAGCTGGCACTAAAGGAGAGAGACATCGATTACGAATGAATTTTATTATTTTTCATGTTCATGGAATGGAATTCACTTGTGAACGCACGAAAAAGGAAATAGCAGGTGGTTGAGCCTTGCTTTTCGTTTCCTAATAACAAATTCACTTTCTTTTCCTATTTTTTTTTTTTTAATTTCTTAGCTTTTAAAAACTTTCTAAAATTTTATTTTGAATTTTTTCAAATTTCTTTTCTTAAATCTTAAAATGAAAAAAAAAAAAATATACTATTAGTCCATGAGAAAATGTTGCTGAACACTATAAGAAGATATTTTATTTATTGCACATCGTATTAACACTTTCTTGTTATTGCGCATTACAACATGACTTCAAATTAAATATTGTACATGAAACCGTTCTTTTAATTTCTCCCTTGACACACACTTGAGTATGCTTTTGGAGAGTAAGGAACATGTCTCATTGAACGAACAGCATGTTAACCTTTGATTTAATTAAAAATACACAGTGTACCTATTGCTGTCTTATTGTTGGCAATGACAAGAAGTCAACAATTAATTAGAAAATATCAAATACGGTTATATGACCACATTTAAGAATAAGAATCCATCGTCGCGAAAAATAATATAAGAAAACGGTGACGAATAAAATATTGTAAATTAAGTCTAAGAAAATGCTACAAATATATATATTTATACATATATATATATACCATATATAAACATATATATACATATACATATATAATTTGCCGTATGTACGTTCGTTTCCTTTACAACCATTGGGAATTTAACGCGACAGCACTTTATAAACGAAGCATACCACCAACAGACCGACCATCAGTTCCATAAGATGGTATTGTGATGGTAATGAATGATGCCAATGCAGCGAGAGAGAGTGCTGGCTAGTGAAGTTAGAGTGACACAAATGCCAACAGCAAACAAATATGGTACACCAAGGCGACAATTTTAGTCTCCGAAGAGGAGAAACGGCGTCGCTAAACAATTCAAACACACTATTGCCACTTGTTGGTCGTAAGTTTGTCGTTGCCGTCGCCGTCGTATGCCATTTCATCATCATTACTATCATCATCAGCATCATGATCACGGTGATCATCAATATCTTTTACTGCTGTAATGCTGTATTGAATGTTTGTTGGCCGCTTTCGGCGAGTGCGCAATAACATAAATTGCAATTTTATAAGTAAATCAATAAAAATCTAAGCAATGGATTAAGATTAGCAGCATTACAAGTCTCGTGCTCATAGTTTGTAACCATATTTGGCTGGAAAATGATGCGCACGCGTAAATGTTTACTTTACTGGTTGGAACGTTATGGTTACAAGCGTAGCCCACAAGCTGTATATGGTCAAAATCTAATGAAATGAATTCAGTTACATAAAATGCACATTTCGCAAAGAATTGTGGAAAACTCCGACAAGCAAATGCACACACGTTCTCTCATATATTTTTATATTATAGAAGAAACAACACTTGAGTGTCACTAGAAATTCCATATGACAATGTTTACCACACTTTCGGTCTGAGATATCAGTAGCAGAGCGTACAGAGGTAACATTCGTATCGTTTCTTATGTCCGTCCATACACTACATTTTATTGATGTGCCAATGACAAACGTTGTTATATGTCATGTTTTGGTGTTGCTGTTATTATTGTTGTTATTGCTGCCGTTGTTGCTGCTGTTTAGTAGTTTCTCTACGGTATTGAATTGAATGTTCGATAATTTTTTGCTTCAACGTTTTCATTTGCTTTGAAGAAAAATGAAAAAGAAAAGAAGAACTTTGATAATTGCAGACGCCACACGTTTTCTCTTTGAGTGTTTTTCATATGTAAGTTCATTCTTCACTTCTTTCCTTCCTTCTTTCTTTGTTTCTTTCTTTCTTTCGTTCTCAACGTCGAACAACGTAGAAGCGTACCATGTTATTGAGGCTGTTTGCGCTATTCCATTGATTATTCATTGCACGTGTACTTTTTAGAATCACAAAACTTTTGTAGACTTTTGTCATCACGCTGTACAAATATTTTCTCGTTCCTGTTCATACTTCACTTGAAATATGAGACAATTTCCCATAAATGACAAAAGAACAAAAACAACAATAATAAGTAAAAAGAAAAAACTTCCACGTCATGCATCTTTACCGAATCAAAAAATGCGGAAGAAACAATTAAATGCCATTAATGTTAATTCAATTTAGTTCAGTTTGTTAGAAAGAAATAAGTCTTTGAAGAGCTTTAGAAAAGTGAAAGGATTTAAAGGAAAATATAAGAAAATTTATAAATATTTGGTTTGATGAAACAAACGCAAAATTGGAGAAGAATTTGTAATACCATCCGAATTGTGACCAGAATATGCTTACGCTAAAAGAAACTTTACATAATCACCTGAATTTCTCGAAGTCTTCGTAAAGTAAGAAGCTACACCACCACTTGTGATAAGGGGACATTAAAATCCAAGCAAACGTATACAGTGACCATAATGAGAGAGACGCAACTTTAATTACAACGATAGATGCGGATTAACTTGTTGGATCGATTTAAGACTATCTGGCCCAACTGTCTGTCGGCTGGCTGCTTGGCTATATGTAATATTTTTATCGTTACTTCCCTCTCTTGTTGTAATGAAAATAATTACGAAGATATCTTTGTTGCAGTTTAGTAGAAAGCATTAGGAAAGATATACTAAATAATGGAGTTTTTCTCAATCATTCATTCTCGTTCAAACATTTTAGTCTTTTGTTTTAATATCGAAATTTATGAAAGCAAATAACCACTTTGCGTAATACCCCGAGCTCCGGAAACAATTTATATCATTGTATTGTAGAACGGTTAAGATTTATGGGCGCAAAACTGAATCAAAGGATTTTCATAGAGATCTTTTGAAATTATTTATACGCCGCAAAGAGATTATTTTATACTGTAGGCGAAGCTTGTGATCGATTTGGCCAGGCAAGTGAAAGAACTTGCAATGCTTCTACCACATTTGAAGCTGATATCTTTATTTTTGCCGCCAGGGGGGAATGTTTAGCACAGACATTACACGGACAGACACTCTGACAGATGGACATGTTTATATCGATTCTAGGTTTTAAGCTAATCAAGAATATATATTGATTGATCGATCAACCAATTGTTTCACGAAGGCTGTCGCTCTTCCATATTTTAACCTTAAGCAAATTTTTTGTCGTTTAAGACCAATAATTTTATACGCAAAAACCCAAATATTAAATCTTTTGATTTTAAAACTTAACAAAAAATATTTTAGTGTTTGAGGCATATGGCATAAAAACGCAGCTAAATTGTGTTTTTGTACGAGTTTTCAAAGCCCCTTAAGCCATATCAAAAGTTTGCATTGGCCTTATTTCTCTGAAATTTTCGATTACAAAGTTGAACTCTTTCTTTAATTACACAAACACTTTGTGATAGTAATTAGCAACAACTTACTATTAATATTATTATAATTCTTAGATTAATTTAATGAATTCTTAGACTTACGCAATGAATTGAGCACCAGCAACATAAGCTATCGGTTCTTAGCAACAACTTAACTTTTGGTTCTATGATGATAACCTAATAGTTCGTTTTCTGTCTTTTGTGTATGTATTGTGCTGCTGTTTGACTCTTGTGATTACTTTGTTGAAATCTCTTTACTTAACGATGGGTCAGTTTTGGCGAAACAACAAAATTAAAGAGGGAATATTCCCGTCGGTGCTGATTTTCGTATACAATCAGGCCCTTAGCATCATTTACGAATATTGGAATCAGATATAACCTCATTATTCACGAATCAACAGTTGTCGGATGTTTACGAAAGATTGCGACATATAGAATTGCCATGGGACCTAAAAGAGGACAATGATCGAATAAATCCGAGAACTTGAAAAACTTTCGTCTATTTTCTGGTTGAGAATCCAAACCATAAATTTTTCGACTTCCCAATGGACTTTGGTGAGTAGTAAGGGCGCCTACAACTTACCATCACCCATCTTGGGTTTAAGCAGATATTGCCAAGGTGTGTCCAAACTTGGTGTCTGATGAGCCCAATCGATTTTGAATGCCGGAAGCAATGATGGACAATTTGCCAATAATCAATGAAAATTTTATCTACTACGGACTTTCATAGATGCGAAATTCAGCTTCTGTATAAAGATATATTATTGAACTATTGACGGAAGTCAAGCGTAGCAATTTTAAAAAGATTATGACATCTGTGTCTTGGAGTAAAGATGGGATCGCGAATAGTACGTTGAAGACACAACTGTCAATTGCGATTTTAGACAAGGGAAGCTTAATATTATTAGAAGTTGTCGAAAAAAAAGATACTTTCTATTGAAGGTTTTCGTGTTTGTCCAGCTATAAGAAGTGGCGATACCAAGCGATTGTTCGATATCTCGCGATAATAAATGGCTATCTGAATAGCTATACGAAATCGGACGAAGCAACCTACCACTTGATATATAGGCAGCGTCTCCGTAATCAAGTTTCCTTTCATTCTCTAGCTCATCATTAAACAATTTCTTAAACAATAAAATACCAAAAGCATTCAAATGATAATCGCTTACATAATCGTATGCAAATAAAAAATAAAAAAAAAAATAACATTTATGAGTGTTTCACAGAATTTTTTAATGTGTAGATCGTGTTGTCAATTATCATTAAATCTTATGGTAAACAGACGGTAACCACAGCTAAAAACAGTTAAAGGAAAGAGCGTTTAAACAGTTAATCAAGTCACTAATGAAATAAAAAATTTTATGTATAAATAACGGCAGAGAGAATGCTTTTCATGGTATCATAATTATCGCTTCAAGTGTATTTATCCGCAGCGACGCAGGTTTAATATTAACTGTAATCACATCATTATCCGGCATTTTCGCTGCATATAAATCAATTATTATGCTTTGTGCGGAAAAATTATTGTTGGCAGCTAAGCGTGCATTTTTCAAATATTTATTTTCTTTAAGTGTATGAGAAAATGTATAATTTTCTTTAATAAATTTTAGCAATTTTTTGATGAAGCTTATGAATTGCATACAAGTGGCGGGAAAGTTGTTTCTTATTGTTATTGCGTAAAGAAAATCGATTAAAATAATCGGTTAATAATTTATTTAAGCATTTTTATTGGGTTGTCAAGCTAAGGCTTAAGATGTTGTTGCTTTTTTTTTTTTTTTTTATTTATCTGCTGCAACTCTTTCATTTAACTCCCTTTCACCTCGTTACCGAAGACACGATATTGAAGCAGTAGTAGTAATAGCTGTAGCTGTAGCTGTAGCTGTAGATGTAGCGGTAGCAGTAGCAGTAGCAGTAGTAGTAGTAGTAGTAGTAGTAGTTAAGTACGTAAAGGCTTATTCGGTTAGCGCAATAGTAGTAGTGGTAGTAGTAGTGGCTGGTGGAGACTTACAATTCAGAATTTATCCTGTCACCAGTTGCTACAGATTTTAACATTTAATATTGTTGACAGCCACTGAACTAGAAAACATTCTTATTGTCCCCTGTTTACTCTGTCTACACGTTCTTAATTTCGTACACTCTGTTAAATTGTTGCATTTTCTCAGATTTCTTAGGATTCTCATGAGCCAGATACGCAACCAGCCAAGCTGCCGTGTGTTTAAGCATTTGTTACGAGTACCGAGTGCAAACACAAAAAGGGGAGACAAAAATATCAATGCACCCGTACTTAAGCTTACAATGACAGTTTTGTTCTTCTTGGCAATCAATGAATACAGATCACCACAAAGATTCCTTTGGATCATGATGATGATACGTCCTTTGAATATATCGTAAGAATTTTCAGTACACAAGTGAATACATTCTCTCAAATGCCCACAAGAAGATCATCTGCATATTTTCTGTTAAGATCGCTGACGACTGACTACCTTTTAAACTTTGTTTGCTTTCGATTGTGTGTTGTATTTTGCTGCTGTTTATTCTCTTGCCTTGCTGTGCTTCGGCTTCGGCTTCTGCTTCTGCTTATGCTTATGCTTATACCGATGCTGCTGTTATAAATGTCAACCATGTCACCTGAAATCTGTTTGACATTGCAGATGATCGCGCTTATATTCATCGGTTGGTATGTTAACCAGTAATCATCATCAAGTGTATGCATATACAGTAGAGTAAAAGAAAGCGAAATGAGCACTCAAAGCTCCTTTAGAATCATTTCAAATGAAGGCTATATTCTCCAGTAACGCAAAAATATTTTGTTATTGTCTCTGTATTGTCAAATATAATAACGTATATGCGTTAAACAAACGCACACTAGCACATACGCCACGTATGTATGTAGAGAAGAATAAAAAAAAATTAATTTTACTTTACTTTTGTCTCCCTCTCAATAGCAAGCTTAACCAAAGCAGAAGCTATTATGACCATTATTATGGTCTCTGGCAGTAGTATACTACCAGTACATGTGTACACAACTTACAATTCCCTTTTTTTTTCTGTTTTTCTTATGTATCAAAGATTTTCTTCGATTCAGTTCAAATGAATTTTGTTGTCTTCACACACACACACACACACACAAACACACATGCACGTAAAACTTAAACAGTGTTATGTTTCGTTACTTTCCATTCCATTTGTGTCCGATCTGTCGTGCTGTTGACAATGAGTATCATTTTGTCGTTGTCCTGTCAAGCGTTACCTACAATAAATGACATTTGTACAAGACAGTCACTTATGTTGAAGTAATGTTAAATTAATGGTGGAATGCATTAAGAGAAACGCTCACATTTTGTTGCGAAATGTAAAAAATAATAAAATAAAGAAAACAGAAAAAAGAAAACAAAAAAAGAAAAAAAAAAAAGAAAAACAGCAGTAATGATCGATTATATTCATCCTTTTTACAAAGTGAACGGCTGTAACCGATTTCAAAAAGATCAACTATACGCGATACAGTCAATTATTTTTGTTAATTTCTTCCAAAAAAATTTTAAAATAATATTCATGTAAAGTCTTCATGGTGCTTGATTGATCCAGCTGGGGGTGCGGTCCAGTCCTTTTATGAATTTGATTGTCGTCCTTAGAGTTGATCTGACGAGAAGAGACAAGTGCTTTTATGTTTTATAACCAATGGACTTGGATATCATCTATGTCATAAGGACACATTAACATTACGCGTTATGCAGGCCCCCCGTTTTGTTACAGCGATCGAAACGAAATCCCTTTCTGCGTTTATTAAAGTTCGTCCGTCTGATGTGTGTCGTAATATCCGAAATACCACTACAACGATAATACTAAATTGCTACATTTAAGCCAATTACTTAAGAATTGCATGGAAGCATTTACACGAGTGCTATCCATAAAGGGCGACAATTCGATAAAATCGTTATAGGAAAAAAATTGTTACAAAATTTAATATTTGTCGATAAAATTCAGCTGAAAGTAGTCTTGTGTACTAACGGCGGAAAATAATAGAGAAAAAATCATTTTTTTTTCCAAATTTCCAAGTTTTTATTTAGTTGAGAAGTGCACTATAAAAAGTCGTGTGTTGTGTTCAACGATCAACTATTTTTCTTCTTCTATGACCGTATGTTTTTCTACGTGTTTTTGAAGTAAAAGAAAGATATGTTCTGAATCTATTTATTATTAGGACGCTTTAAATCGAACAAGTAATGAAATTTTACTCGCTCTGAAGGAAATATTTGGTTACGTCTGAAACAAACAAATCAAAATTCTAAAGTGATTTTTTCCGGATCACCTGCTTAGTTTGTTCGAATTTTTCAATGGATATCTTTCTCTCTCTCTCTTTCTAATGAATTTGTTCAATTTTACACCCGTAGCAGCTGTCATCTGTTCTGTAGTGATATCAATATTTTTGTGCTCTTTTTCTAGTTTCTAGCAATTTAACTAACTAATTATTGCGCCACATGGAACGATATTCGTTCGACGTGTACGTACATGTCGGTACGGAATGTTTTGTTTACTACAAAGAAATGAAAAAATTCCGATGAGATCCGAGAACGAGAAAATATCCTTGCATCTCTATGAACCTCTTATTATTACACGAATTTAAGTACAGTGCAATCAATTAATTTAAACTTATTTCAACGGAGGAATGGAGCCCAAAAAAAAGAAGATTAGAATTTAATTTATCAAATAATAAATAACTCTTTTCAATTTCAAAGCCCCCTCGAACTCGCTTCTTAATAGTTACCTTTTTTTTTTTTGTTTGATCAGCTACTTAGACGATGTATGGAATAAATATTTCATGATAATGAAAAACTATTTCGTTATCGCTAAAAAGCAAAAATGACTAAAAAGTACAATAATCCCTCAGAAATCATATGGAGTCTGCTTTCTCAAATGCAAATAGGAGCTAGTAAAGGATAACCAAAGGATAAGTATATAGGTATCAATAACAGATACGAGAGAAAAGATTTACCGCAATTGCGACGATGCATTTTTAAATAAATTTTTAAAAAAATTAATTTTTTTTTTCTATCAATTTCTTAATTTATTTTATTTAAATAACTTTTAATTAATTATTTTTTTTTTTTTTATTAATTTTAAGGCTCTTTTTTTATTAAATTTAATTACAACTGGATTTAGTTTCGATACTCTTAACTTATTTTCGCTTAAATTAAAAACTCTAGTAAGTGCTATACACAAAAACGCTTAAGTTTTAAATATTTATATTATATATTCAAATTAAATTATTCTATTTTAATTAAGAAATAAGTTATTTATAATTATAATCACTTTTAGGAGAAGCAATCGATTTTTTTCGTAAACATTATTATGCATATGATGTGGAACTAATTCATATAAATAGTTACGTATTTGCTTATTTATGTCATGCAATATATACAAAATATTAAAATAGAATATAACCGTTATATCCACGATGAAAATACTTCAATTTTTTGTATTTATTAGGTTTTTTAAATAAAAACTATCAAAGAGAAAAATACTTGAACTTGAAATGAATTCTGTTTCAGATTAGTTAGGGTTTTTAATGTCGTTCTACTTATTGATGTTTCTCATTCATGTTTGCAGTCATTCAGAAAAAAATTTCCTCAAATAATATTTAGTCAGTCCGTCAAACACTTAGCCTGAAGTAAATTTAAGAATTTTATAGAAAATAGCAAATGTTCACTAGACAAAACTTGCTTTTTCAAAAAGTCTTTTATAAAACGGGATCGAGATACGTATGTAAGGTCTTGTATCAAAGACATTATTTTTCACTTGTTTTCAGCCAAACCTATAATTTATTCCCAAGTAAACGATTACTTATGAAGGGACAAGGTTTCAAAAAGTAGACCAATACGATACAAATTTCGTATCGCAAATTTATCCGTCAAAGCACGCTATTCAAAGCCAAATTTCATCACAAAAGCCAAAAAATAGGCTTTGTTGCCATATAAAGGCTGATTCTATATAACAACCTTCACATAAGGCTAATCTTTATGGAGTAGTTCAATTCCAAACCCATTCATTCATTTAGTATTGCAGTCTTATTTTTCATTAGTAAAATTTATTTAAATTTTTTTCATATAACGGTTTTTCGAAAACAAATCATTATACTGGGATATGTCATAGAAATGATTCAATTCAATTTATTCTCAACGAAATTCATTCGCAAAAATCTGCAAGGTCTGTGTCAGAAAGTCAGAGGGATAAACATGCGTAACACGACCAAGAAATGATGCTGAACTGATTTGTATAATAAAAATTAAGACTAACTCAAGTTTTTCGCATAAACTTGATACATCCTTGCTAGAAATACAGAATCATTCCAGCTAACCCTACTTCCTTGATAAATAGTTTTGAAATTTTAGATAAATTTCAAATTGACTAACTGACCAAATATAAGTCACGTCATTAAGATCAAGTTTTTAGACATTGAAATTTAAAAAAAATATTTCTTTTTTTTTTATTATATAATTCTGAATTAAATTTAAAAATATCACATTTTTCATTAATTCATTGGTCAAGAGGTGTAAACTGGGATTGAAAAGTAGGAAATGATCTTTCGTAGAAACAATGAAGGGATGTTTCAGTTCAAAATTTAAACATGTCCTTTGAAAATATTTTACTGCATGTCCTGTTGTATATAAGAGATGGAAGATATCAGAGAAACTTTTCGCTTTTCTACCAAAAAAATCTTAATAACGGTAACCTGTGAAAAAAAAATTGATATTTAATGTTTACTTGACGAACAAACGATTTAATTAAAAAATGATCGAAACTAGAAATTCTGAACGTCATTAGGAAAATGTTTACATAGAAGAATTACGCATTAAGTAAACTCTATGCAATAACTTTCCTTTCCCTTTTTCTGTGTTTGTGATCCGATATTATTAAAATAAACTCGTTTCGTATTAAACCAGGTGGATATAACAGATTCAGCGCATGAGTTGAGAGCAGCTACCTCTTTATATATTATAAAAATCATGTCTGAAATGCGTATGACTTGTGGTTCGTTACTATTTTCTTGTGAAGAATTCAGTCTTTGATTAAGTTCAACTATATCATTGAACTAAATTTTTTAATGATTTTTTATGTTGCAATTAAAATTATAAAGTTAACTTATTCAACTAAAAAAAAAGGGTCAAAAATAACAGACTGGACTTTAAAATGGTGTCGTCACAAAACTATATATATTATAAACTATTTCAAATATTTAAAAAATATTTAAAAAAAGAAAATTTAATACTGGTAGTACTAGTACATAAACAGGAAAACAGGAAAACAGAAAGTTAGGAAAAGGGAAACAAACGGTTACGTACGTATTTGATTTAATATAAATTTCGAGTAATAATTTCACTTTAAAATATAGGGGACGGGTTCAGTTCTTCAAAGTAAAGTAATTAATCCGAAGCTTTCCTCCTTTTTTTTTTTTGTTTTTGCTTTCGTAATTAATTTAAACGTTCAACATGATATAAATAATATGATTACAAATAAGACCACACACAGGTTCGACAACTTTCTGGACTAACCATGAAATAAATTCAATTTGACATATTATGCAGATAATAGACAAGCATGTTGTTGCTGTGTTGCTGTGTTGCTTTTGTTGTTTCTATTTCTGCTATTATTGTTGCATGTTGTTTGAACGCATGTATGTGGTTTAACGGCAAGCATTTGAGAAAATTCATTTCAATAAACATATTACAAGTTACCTACGTGTATAAAATTTCTAAGCATACTTCTATATAAGTATATATGTATATATATATATACTACTATGTATGTATATTCTATCTATAAAACAATAACAAGCTTTGCTCTACTTGGCTAGAGGTGCAAAGTCTATCCCATGAAAGCAAATTCATATTTAATATTAATAAGTATTTGTTTTAGTTTAGTTTGTGTGTTAAGGAGAATTTTTTTTACATGCCAGCTGTATGTGTAAATTTTTTTTATTTTTTTATTTATTTATTTTCTTTTTTGTTTTTTTTTTTTTTTGTTTTGTGTTGAATCGCTTATAGACACGTGTGTATCGTCTTCTTCGTTCGACACAGTTTACACTTGACTTCACAACACCAATGAAACGTGCAAGCACAACGTTCGACCACTACTACTTCTTGCGTACGATAGCCCCGGCCACAACACATTAAATCGCAACCGTCCACACCGATGGACGTGTCATTGCACTGACGCCCATGCGTACCTTGGATGCCTAAACGTAGATTTTTTTCACAAAAACTAGGTGAGGGTTCCAAATAAACAATATCCTTAATGCCCGGTGGTTTATGATCAGGATTAAGGGGTTTCAATTGAAAATGATATCTAAATTAAGAAAAGAAAATGAAACAAAAAGGAAACTTAAGTTAGACTAAGAAAAAAAAAAAACAAGCAAACTAAGTACAAATTATATTAATTAGCCTTCGTGTGATATCCGTTACCCCAAATCAGTACATTGGAGTCACAAAATATTTCACTACGGAAATGTTACATGTGATGTGTTGTGTTGATGAATCCGGCTCCTGTTTTTTTGAAAATTTAACTTACAAGAAAATTTTGATAACAAGAATTTTGAAAACAAGCCCAAGTGAATGGATTTCAACGGGGATGAAAAGACAGCGAACTCACGTAATTACAAATTAATTCATGTTGGTATTTTATACTTTATAATGTTTATCAAATTTAAGAAATTTAATACAACTAGTAATGGGTATAATAACACGTGACAGCGATAAGCTCTCTATGGTATTGAAAATTTTAAAAAGAAATTAGTTAAGTGCCACTTCAAGCGCACTTCACGATACGTAAATTCGAAACTTTAAATTATTTAATCATTATGATATCACAATGCAAGTAAAGACTATTTGCAGAAAGAGTCTACGACTCTTGATAATAACTTGGTTTCGTGGAAAACTCTTTTGTTTCAAATGGAATTTAAATGAGCGCAACCATAAACAAATCTTTAGTGCGGCAAAGCTTTAGAGTTCGGAGTCAGTTATTCCTTTCTCAGACTTTTAAAGTAATCCTTAGTCCTTCGTAACTGAGCTTTTCTGTTAGACAGCATCTTATTTAATTGCTTTCATTAAATTATAATTAATGGGTTTTTTGCTTCATCGGCGGAATTCTTTAGTGATATTGATGTATATGCATCACGATATGTCATATTGCAGTGAAGGTCAAGCAAACGAAATTTGATTAAACTAGGTTATATGCAATATTGAAGCGAGATTACTTTCGAAAATTGTCACCATCGCTGAGAAATCTCAGGATGTCGAAAATTATAGAAATTAAGATGCAAAAGTTAACATGTGCTAACGATCGCACGATTCACAGCAACATCACAGTTAAGTCACGAGTCACAATACAACTTTATGTGAATTTTTTATGTAACTTCTTAACAATTTTGTTTTATAACAAAATTTTATTCCTTCAGAATATAAAGAAATTGATACAGAACCAAAAATATGACTATTAACCATCTAAAACGTTAGAGTAGAGAATTAGTAGAGAATTGGTAGAAATTGGCAGAGAAATTATAAATCGTTTTTACTTTTGTAGATAATTTCACATATTTCCTTGTGATGATGACATGCGAATAATTAACTACGAAGATATTTGAAGGAAAGAAAATCGAAAGGTCTCTAGAAATTAAAACAACTTCCCGGGGTACTTATAACCATATTACCAATTAAGAAGACTTTTAAAGTACTATATAATCAGCAGAAAAGTTTTGAAATTTATAAGAGTTAAGGTCGCAAGTTTACCTCTCTAGTAGGTTAGCTGGAACTAGCTTATCTTAGAACTAGTAGGTTAGCGTACTAGTGTACTAGTGCATTAAGGATGAAAAAATTAGCGTACAACTGGGGTTGTTTTCATCGTCTTTCGAAATTGTCGGAGAATGTATCCAAATAATCGAATACAATAAATTTTCCAGAAAAGGAATAAAGATTATTGAAACTGAATTGTCCGGGTTATCTATCACAACGATAATGAAATGTAGTAAACAGAAGCATAAATTAGAAACTATAAATCCATTTTTATGGAGACTAATTAGCATTAGACTATGATACTTGAATTCAGACCGATGTGTCAGATTAGGGATTACGAAATATGCGGGTCTTTCTTGAAATTAAAAAAACTTTAGCAATGATATTATATTAATGATAATAAAGTAATTCTTTATATGATGTGATGTAGTAGTAAAGGATATCATATGAGAAGAGATATACATATAGAAATTTCTAATGCGTATTTTTTTTACAAAATTTGTTTTCAAATATTCTCTATAAACTCACCTATTATTCTTTTTGCCTTGTCGTTGACGGCCTCTAATTGAATTCCTTGAAATACTGTGCGGACTGGGTAAACTGTTCGGTGATGCCATATTGGGATGATGTTTTGTAGGTTGTTCATCGTTTAACATACGATCTGTATCATAATTATTTGGTACGACAGCGTTCGGTGATAGTACCGTTGTAATGCCGACTGCATTCGGGCTAACATTAGCTATTGTATTAGCACCACCACTTGGTCGTATACTGTTGGTCATCATAACACGGGAAGCACCATCGAAACGATCTTTGAGATTATCACCAATAACACGGAAGTTAGCTAAACGCATCCAACATGTTTTTACCGTACACGAACCGGACATGCCATGACATTTGCATTCCTGACGCATTTCAGACTGAACGTGCTATAGTAATAAAGGAAAAAAAAAAAGCAGAAAACAAGAAGAGAAAGAAAAATAAACAAAAGAAAAATTAGTAAAAATTGTTAAGCGAGCTTTAAATCTTAAGAATAGCTTCATTAGCAAGTAAATGTAAAGTCAGTAAGCATACGTGTATATAGATATAAAAGCAACGGCTATACGGCCATACGGCCATACGGGCAGTCAACCCAATCGCCCAAGCGAGTAAGCATATTTTCATTTAACGTTGCAAATAATTTATGAGCTTTGCATTTTTGACATTTTATGGCGTATTAAGAGCCACCCTTCTGTGCATTAATGTGTTTTCCACTTAATTATTTTGCTTCACAACGATCAGGTAGGTTCGATTTGAAGTGAATGCCAGCAATGAACTTACGACTAACTGCCGGACCGACTGGATGGACATATTGATTGTACAATGAAATGGACAGACGGACGGACGGACGGACGGGCGAAGCATAATCGTAAGACTTTAAAAGTATATGAGGCATAATCAACATGATCTTGATTATCATGCACTCAATGCATAGTGTAAAGAGGTGTATATATGTATATATATATATATAATATATAATATATATATATACATACGTACATACTAACATGCTTACATACATACATAACACGGCATAATAACAACAACATGAACAGCAACAATGAATTGCTATACATTTGAAACATTATTAAAAACCAATAAATGTTCGAATATATCGAGAAATGCAGGAACAACAATAAAAACAACAAGAACGGTAACAATAATAATAATAATAATAAAGTTATATAAACGTATGGGTGCTTTATGTTGTATGCTATGGTGTACACTTTGTGTGTGTATCGAAAGCCTCTACGCAGCATGAGGTCAGTTTTTTATATTGATGCTGTTGATATTATTACAACAATACAACAGCATGCAGAAAGCATTAAGCTTAACAAACAAGAGGAGGTTGCTGCTGCTGTTGTTACTGCCGCTAGTATAACACACGATAACATTTACTTGAGGCATATACAGCAACGACTTAATTTTTTTTTATTATTCTTTACTGTTGTTGTTGTTGTTGTTGTTATTGCTTTTCTTTGCAATTGTAAAGCATTATGAAAACTGTAACGCATAAAATAGGAGCTCAACAGTATATTAATTGCTTTAGCTGCAGATAAAACCTCTTTTAAGAAACTCTTAATAAAGCTAGATGACGATGACGATGACGATGACGATGACGACGACGATGATGATAATGATGATGATATCGAATGAGGTATGTTGGTGGTACAGTGATGTTAGTGAGAATGTGTTGCATGTTTGTAATAAAAATTGAAATTTGTGCTTTCAGAGCACTGAGGATTAGCAGCAAATTTATAGGCCTTAATTTCTCTTGATCTCATACTAACTGCTAGAAAGAATTTTTGAATCGTTTTAATTGTGCTTAACAACAATAATAACAAGAGCAACAACAACAATAACAACAATAACAATAACAACAAAGGACATGCCTTACTCTGCCTTATTGTCGAAATTGTATATCACAGTAGAAGCTGTCATCGGTTTTAATATATTAACCATACACTAAACAGCATGAAACTTTTCTTTCATTTACAGATCGGGACGGTGGTGGTATTATTTCCACTTTTTTTCTTTTTCTTTCGTTTTTCTTTTTGGTTTTTCATTTTTTTTATCCTTCAAATGGTTATATTAGAAAAAAATTTTTTTTAAACAGCTTTTCTTCTAGAATTCATGTAAATATTTAAAGTTTTGCTTGTTTTTAATAGATTGCTACTCAATCAAGGAAGGTTTACATTGGCAATAAACATATTAAAATTTTTATAGAAATTTTGTAGTTTTTGTAGCTTCGTAAATAAAAGCAAAGCTATGAGGTAAGGGGATCTAAGAGAACATAGATTTGCGGTCATATTTTTTGTGAATGCAGTTTAATGTTCGCATAATTAATGAGGATCGCACACAATGTCAATAATGTTTCCCTAACAGTTATTAGTTATCAACGTATTTTATGATGCAATCATCGTCTGTAATGAGCAAGAAAAAGAGGAAGAAAAATAAAATGAAAATTTCACTGAATATTTTCAAGTGCTTATAAATGATTTATAAGACAATAAAATATTTGCACATGAAAGAGGAAAAAATTGCATTCTGGAAAATTATCCATAAAATGAACTCAAATAAAAAGCAGGAGAGATGTTATAGTTGAGCAATATCACCGCTAAATACCATACATCACTTTGCCTGAGACAATTCGTCACTTATTTTCATAAAATAATAACAACTTTTATATTTGGTTTCCAGGTGAAAATTCAAAAAATGGACTTAGGTGGTCCAAACTTGGCGCCTGATACAATTCTTCACTTATCTTGATAATAACAAAAATTGTATCTCGTTTCCAGGTGAAAATTCAAAAAAATGGACGTACGTGGTCCATATTTGGTGCACATCATTTCTATACCAAGTTATTATTATCTAACAATTTTTCAACAATGTTTTAATTGCAAAACCGATTAAGATAGATTAAATGTTTTTGGAACGTAAAAGGCCGTAATAGATGGGGGTTTCACAGGGGTTCAAAAATTAGCTTCTCCGTAATTTTGACATTCAGTTAATGCCCTATTCAGCTATTTGCAGATCTGCAAATTTTTTTTTCAAATACATATAAGGGCTGGACTTAAAATCCAATCCGGTCTAATTCAGCCAGATAATTTTATAATAATTTAGATAATGATTCTGAATCGAGCGATATAGTAAAAGTTAGATCTTCACGTATTCGCGAATGTGATCTTCCGGAGTGAAATGGGTGTTATTGTCGTGTTTAAATTTACTTATTAGTCAAGTGAGATCTGCATTAAAATTAATATTTAAAGGGAACGGCTTGAATATGGAATAATACGGAGCTAAACAATTATGTGATGTGACTTGCACTCCACTGCCTTTTTATTAGCGTCATAGGTATGCAGTGATGATTCTTTATAGTGTTGCTGTTTGGAACGCTGAGGTAGCTTCGGGAAGAATCGTATTTTCTAGAAAAAACAAAACCTATTCTCCTCACTCGGTCTGGCGATTTCTTTTCAGCCTTAAAAAATGATTTTAAAATCAAAATCTTCTCCCACGAAAAGTATAAAATGAAAATAACTCTGTTGCTGGAATTCCTGGAATCAGAAAAATTGGTCCTTATAGATTCTCATGTATGACGTTTGCAAAGTGCAAGCCCAAGAAGAGACGCTCAAAAGACTTAACCGATTAAAATTTTTTCAAATTAAGTGTAAAATATTTTTTCTCAATAAAAATGTGTTCGATAAATCTATTACTACATCCATGATTATTAAGAAACTGAGCGATATTTTTATCCAAGACTCAGGCAAGAGTTTGAATAATTCATCATTTTTTTTTTACATTTTTTTTGTGTAGAAATTTCTGAGTTCCGTCCAATAGCTCTCTATGCGTAATTCCTATAAATTTAATTGATACTTACCGCTCTTCCCGCCTCATTATTATGTAAATTCATTTTTTCTCTTAGATTACGGCCACGTTCACCAGTATCAACGAATTCTCGAGAAAATTTGAAGCCAAAACCAATGTTATCTGAACAGCCGCCCCATTCCCAATCACGTACACCCGCAACACTGCCAGCCTGAGCATTAGCTTGTGGCGAACGGGATTGATGACTATAATCGCAGGTACATGATTCAATCGAACCTTCGCTGCAAGCACGAGCAACAGAATGAGTTACAGCTGCGCTAGTTATGGCATAAATGAAACCTGTTTCACGGCAACCTAAATGAAATGAATTCAAAAAAAAAAAAAAAAAAAAATTTCTTCTTTTAATTTGTTTTTATATTTCAATAAATTGTAAACTTCACAAAGGTGGTCCTCCCAGTGTGAGAATAAGCTTAAAAAGCATATAAGTGCATAAAAATATTTCTATACAGCTGGGAAGCCTAGACCTTTTGAATAAAAGAGTGGAACATTTTTGACAAGATAACTACTTTTGCCACCTACTTTGTTTATGAGAAAGAGCATTAATATTGTTACTACAACATTTTCTTATTTGTTGTTGTTGTTGTTATGATTATTGTTGGAAAAGTGAATTTCTTATAAATAATCGGGTGCTCTTATCATGAGTAATAGCACTTGTCTGCTTCTTGTTGTTTGCTGGTCAATTATGACACTTGAAATAATCACTGTCGCTTGGTATGCTATTGTTTGCTATTCATGTTTATGTTATATTATGTTATGCATTTTGATGATCTCCCTCTCTTCTGTGATCAAGTGATAGCAATTTATTTATGGTGATTTAGAGCCCAAACAACACAAGAAAACCCATCAAAGGACAACAATGAAAATTGAATTTTTATGTTTGTTTTTTTCTTTTTTTCTTTTATTCTCTTGATTTAAATCATATTTCAAGTGTTTACTGAGTGACTGTTGTTGCTGATGCTGCTGATGCTGCTGCTGCTATTATTCCGATACGGGAACTTAGTTATCAGATATATATACGTATGTTATAAACTAGAGAATACGACAAAAGCAAAATTACTTGAAAAAAAAAATATTCTTTTGTTAAGTAGCTCAAGACGATTACAGTACTTTTCACTTAACTGTGTTCATATTTTGTCAATTAGTTTTATACATGGTATAGTATAATATTTAGTAAAGCAAGTAATAAATTAATGAGTAAAACAATCGGAGAATTTTCGATGTTCTCTTCATTTACGACAGACTGGTCTGGCTTTCTGGTCAACCCAATAAAACTTTTCATTGTTAGTGCAATATCTCCAACGTCTTCATTTATGTATCGCTTTGCTTTTTACTGAGTTTTTAAAACTTATACAGGATATGATGTCGTAAAAACAATTTGCCCTCAACAACATATGTTAGACAACAAGCGTAGAATATTGGAATTAGTTTTGATCATCTACTATCCTAAAAAGGTTGTTCTCATCATGTTTGGGCTCGTTAATACGCCGATTGTTTTCTCTTTAAGCTTTTAACTGGACTTAACAAGTATCGCATATAATACCTGGCGCCATTCTCTAAGGATATTATTTTCTGCTTCTTTTTCTGTAGAAAGGAAATCTTCCAACTAATGGTTAACTATACTTAACTATACTTCTCTTTACATTTTCATACAAATTTTTATTCAAACTATTTTTATTTGAACTATTTTGAATACATTACTCAAAAAACAAGAGTTTTTTTTAAAATTTGTTCATATTAGCTATGATGTCAAAAATGATTCTGAATCTCTCGTTCATGGAATCTTTACATATTGTATGGGATTCCTTCGCAGGTATTACAGACGAAAGCAAAACAAATAGAAAAAATGTTATATTTCATCACCTACTCAGTAATAAAAATCACTTAATTGCATTCGCGTCGATTTCTTCTTTCGACAGTCCAACGAACTTTTTGTATTAACTTCTATCTCCTTGAACTTGAAGCATTACGATGACTATTGTTAGTTATTTGGTGGGTGGAATTACATCCATTTCCTTACAGACGTTTCAAGTAGCTTCAGTAAATATTTACGTGTAATTTGGTTAGCCTACCGAATGTAGTCCACATTTATATCTTTCCCTAAAGATGTATTGCTTTATGTGGGACTATCCTTACTTTGGCAAATAATTTCGTCAAGCTTTATTCTTATATCTCTACTATGAATTATAAGTTACACTCAAGCGATTTAAGGTAAAGGGACGTCGAATATGTTATCGATGCTTTTCATGAAAAGGCGGAAATTGTACGATGAATGCTAAATAAACTTCTACAACTGAAACCTTTTCAATTTAGGTAATCGAATAAATAATCTCTTGAAGCGGCTTCCAGTTGGGTTGAGTTCATGTTCATGCAGATCAAGCGAACCACTAACATTAACAGTGAAACTGAATATCCGCTGCCTATCCACCGCAGCGTAGGATGTTATATATAAATTGCGCTAATCAAGTGAAACCATCGCAATGGAACGTTATCAATAGTAAGTTGTGTAAAAAAAACTGAAGGGAAAAGTCACTGGCACCAAAACTCAAAAGGGCTATTCTCTCACTTCAGTATTTAACAGATGCCACATACACCTAAATCTCAATTGATAATTAATCGCTTGTTTGAGCAAACTTTGCATTCTTTGGGCGATACTTAAATGTTGATCCTTTCGTCAATGTCCTTTTCACACACAATTTTTAATTTCTTTTAAATTTTTATACCAAGATAAGGAAAGGAATAGTTATTTATCCATGGGCAACAATTTGAATAGAACATTTCATGCCATCTGACCTAAAGCTTATTCGCCCTCCTAATATTAATTAAATTTTCTATCAAGAAACCCTCTATATAAAAAGAAAAAATCTTCATTAAAATTCATTAAAAATATTAAGCGAAACAAATGTGCATCTACGCGTATTCCTTATAAAAAATTTTGCTTATTTAACATCTTAATTATTTTACAGCTTGAAAAGAGAGAAAGGCTGACTCTGGCAAGTATTTGAAAGATTGTTAAGCGAAAAATACTGTAAAATTTTAATAGCATTTTAATATAATCAAATGATTGTAGGTGCGTTTATTTACTCAATCAGTCTACGTGTGTTTGTGCCTGTGAGTGTGTGTGAGAATTATTAGTATAAATACAAAAAGCTTTAGAAGAATGCCAGCCAACGAATTCTTTTATTGCTCTGTGCGAGAATTGCGAGTCCTTCTTTTGTCTTGCTACTCAAGGGTGCTATTAAAGGATTCTTCTTCTATAATATAATGCGATGCTTAATGTGGATCATTCTCATTATTTTTTTATTTTTTTTTATTTTTTTATTTATTAAAGTCCCAGACCAGATCAATTTCAAGTGTTTTGTTTTTTTTTTTGTTCTGTTTTATTTTAATGTTTTGGTATTTAATTCAAGTTGTTTGTTGAATAGAAGGAAAACATTGACCACGCCTCTCGAATTAAGAACGGAAATCCGTTCTCACGATGAATTTAGAACAATTCATGATTTGTTTTATTTATTTATTAAAATATTTTTTTTTTTTCTTAATTTGGCTGAAATTATCAAATTTCTCTAAAGGAAGAGGTGGTGTTTTTATTGTTCTTTGTTGTTTTATTTACAATCTTTATATAATAATTGCTTTTGTCTCTCGTTCGTGTATTAGCAAAACTGAGACAGCGAGATTGCGACACACCTTCTTTTCTGTTCCAGTTAATTTTAAAGCACTTGTTCGTTTAATGGTTTTATTAGTTATTTATTTTTATTTATTTATTTTTTTTTTGTCAAAAAATATTTTCGTTTTTATATCCGCCAATGACGAATGAAGACGTAATAATTTTATCGTTTTATTTGTAACACTTGGAAATAAGTAAGCAAATGTCAGTTCATTTCCTCGTCTTGCTTCCGTTCTCTTAGGGTATCTGAGACGTATAACCATTCAGAATAGCGACAGGATCTGTAGCATTCAGAAAGACAACCATATATCATTTAACAAAGCCAAGTCCATCTCTTTCTAAATTTGATTAATATTTCATAGTTTTAAGACTTCAGATAAAGCCTTTGAAATATGGCGGTTTTGTTCTTAGTTAAGATCCGTAGATTAAAAGTTAAAATTGATAAAGCGTGAGAAGCGCTTATTTGCTATTTAAACTTAAGAAAGGCCAAAGAAGAAGAATAGTTGACACTCTATAGCATATAACCACTTCGATGGAAAGGTTCTGGCAAGTTCATCATTAATATGTAAATATTAATATATAGTATATACATAATATGTAATATATACACACACACATTATATATTATGTTTAAATTATATATATATATATGAAACGTTGGATACCAAAAAGATTCGTTGGCTTAAAGGTAAATGTAATTTTCTTACTAATTTTCTCTTATCATGTTACTGGAGATCATTTCATATGAAACGAAAAAATTTATACTATTTTGTAATAATTTATTTACACTTTTGTAAACCGCGCCTTGTTTTTTAGCAAACGTAAATATTAATGCCCTTCTTCTTAATAATTTCAACAACGTAACTAACAACTTTGTATGCATACATAAACATATGTGTGTGTGTGTGTGTTTGGCTTAAGGCCTGTTTTTACCGAATTCAAACAACATATTTCATCATAATCTTTACGTGCTGGTATGCGCGCTTTCTTTACTTTAAACAAAAAATATTTTTTGTTTTCAGCTGGAAATGTTACAATTTTTTCTTTATGTAGCCTTTTCTTCTTCTTAATTTTTTTTTTTTTTTTTTTTAATTAGCAAATATTTAGTGCTTGACTTTCCTTTCACATTCGATTTCTATGGAATTCAGTTTTGTTGATAAAGTACCGGAAAATACATTAAGTAAACAATTAGCGGGAGTGTTATGGATATTTTCCGAGAATTTCTTGCCTGATGGAATTGCGTTAAATGAATGTGGGAAAAAGGTAACTTTAGTTTCGATCTACTTCCTCTCTTAATTTACATTTTATATTCCTAAAAGTAAGTCATAACAGACATGTTACAAACTGTGTGTTAAATGACATATTGTCTGTCAACACTCGAGGAAATCTTTGACAATATGTTGAGAAACATTTGAACGCTTGATTATCAACACTGCAGCTTATTACATATGTTCTAAACTAAAAAACTATCTGTAATTTATCAACACAACCCTCCGTTAGATATGTTCGTCGTAACTGCGATGAATAGCAGAACCGATTATTATTATACAGTAGACATATCTGACTGAATGCCGTTTATTTTTTTGAAACAACGGTTGCAACTTTGTTTAGTTAAAAAATGTTGCACAAAAGATTGTTTTTATTGCAGAAAAAAAGAGAAAAACCAAAAGAGACAGAAAGTTACTTCATTCAAGGAAGCCATAGACTCAGTATGAGAAAAAAAATGATTATTGGTAAAAAATTTTATCTATATATAACTCTTTAAGCCTATCGGTTTAATATACTTGTGTATACTTTTGTTATTATTATTAAATAATTTATACCTGATATTATTCGTTCAGTTATATGGTCTATATGGGTTAGAATTCAGTTGAAACAGTAAGCGACATCATTTCATCAGTCTTTCATAAAATAAGAAAAACTGAAAAGATTCAATATAATGAACAGCATTAGCCCAATAGAAGCGGGTGCTGTGATAGAAAAACAAATGTAAGTAGAAGGGATCCTTCATTGTTACTACTGCCATAGAAGTTGCAGTTGCTGTAGACAACACCAATAGTAATTCTTTTGAAGGGCAATGGTAGGAAACTTGGTTGCAAAAGACAATGACTTTTTCAGATTCTAAGTCAGAATATTCGTGGCTAAAGGAAGCGATCCGGTGTTTTATTTGAAAGGGCCCTGCCGTATTAAGAAATCTTATAAAGCTTTATACCAATAGTGAAAACGCTTAAAGGTTGGTACAATATCGTTTACTTTTCAACTACACAGATATCAGACATCATTTTATAGCTGAGAAGTTACCAAAATGTTGATATATAGAAGTAGTATGGAGTATGAAGTATGGAGTATTTATCAACTAAAGAAATGCCAGTAAATGCTTTAACTAAAGGGAGAAAAGGCAAAAAAGCATTTTCCACTTTTTCCATAACTGTTGTCTAAAGGTAAAGGCCTAATTTATAATTAGAAAAAATGAATCAGATATCAATATAAAATTTGCTCACTTTCTTCATTAATTTTTCTTGTCTTGTATATCGAACAACAGACGTCTTTACGTTTCTTTATTTTCGCCATTTCGTAGTTTGCATACTTTAAGCAATTGCCAGATAAAGACTTGTCAAATACTTTTTTGACTTGAAGATTTCGTCAAGCATTAATACAGCAAACTCGAAATTAATTTTTAAACTTTGATGTCCATCGAACCCAGGTTAATGAAGCACTAAATTCGCTGGTTAAAGTTACACTAATAATGTGGCTATTTTTCGTTTTTTATTGCGATTTTTATATTAATTTTGTCAAAACGCTTGCTACCTTCAAAAGAAAACTTTAGAGAAGATATATATATATGTAGCAAATCGTCGAAGTATATTTGCCTATCTGTGCTAAATTTTGTGCTGGTTCGTGTCTCTGTCTATGGGAAATATTCTCACGGCTTCAAGACTGGGAAAAACATTGACAAACCGCGCACACAGTTTATTACTCAAGATAAGTCAAATCGGCCACGGGATCCGCCTACAGTGGAACATAAAGGGAGATTATCTTTGCTTTCAAAAGCAAGAAACATGTTTTTTTTTCTGCTTATTGCTCATAAACTACAAGAAACGCAACGACAAAAGCTTCCGCATATACTCTATAGGCACTCTATACAGTATCAGTACGAAAGTGAAAAAAGAGATAACCCCTATCTAATAGTATAGAGCATCGATTTCACACACACACACATCAGTTCCAGATTTTGTAAGACAAGAATTTATCCCCTTTTTTTGTATTTAAAGTACGATAAACATTTAACTTTTTAAATAAATACTTAGAGAAAAAGTGTGCACAGAGGAGGCATCTTATAATATCAAAATTAATCTATCGTCGACTTTTAGATCATCGTTCGTTTATAACAAAGAAAAATTTGATCTCTTCGTTGTTAAAACTCGAGAGACGTTATAGGTAGAAGATTTTTTGGACGGAATAATATTCTGAAATAATTTAATGAAGTCTGTCCATCCGTCTAACCAAACTAACTTGAGAAGCAATGCTGTCTGCAAAGTAAGTCTACTGTTTACATTTTTATCTTTCTTAAAAAGGTGGACTGCCATCACACTTGGTTCGAGTCTTTGCTAAGGTAATCAATAATGAAGCGGCACTGAAAAATCAACAACAAAATGGTTACACAATCTGAACAAAAATTATGAAAATACAAATGAATAAATGAAAAACGATATCATACTTTATTTAATAAAAAATACAAAGAAAAATTTTTGTTTTATCATGAAGAGTATCTGCATACAATTCGAGAACAATTACAACCTAAAAATCGCGTTATAAAAAATTTGAAAGAAATTTTTTTCCATTTTTCATGTCTGTCTGAAAGTACCTTAAAAAGTATCAGAAAAATCTAATTTCATTGTCTTATTTAGGTGTCCATCACGGCCAAACGACTCCATGCATACACATTGCCACACTGCCACATATTTGTATATCCTAATCTTGATTATATATTATTTGATATTTAGTTCCTAAGATTTAGTAGTATCGGCTGTAAATTTAATTTGTAGTTGAATAAAACAAAATAAAATAAAAAGAAAAAAAAACTTTAAAATTATTATAAAAAATCTTAGAGAAACTGGAATTTCTCGACTTCAGACTACGGGAAAAGCTTTAAAGCATATCGAAACACTGGAATTGGTAGCCAACGCGACTAATGGCAATCTCAGCGGTTACTATGGCAAAAATTTAAGAATTGCGACTTGAACTGATTAACCACCATCTTTCCTCATCACATCTATTCATTAAGTATTTTTTTTTTTTTTTTTTTGTTACCTAAACTGAAAGTTTACGATAACAGATATTTTGCATTCAATCAGGAAATCGTTACCTTTGTTAATAAATATTTTGTAGAGAAAAATTTCGAATAGTATTTGGAGGAGTTAAAGGAGTAAATAGTGATGTAGATGATGAGATGATGAGTAGATGATGATCATCGTTGAAGAAATGTAAAGACTTAAAGGCCGACTAAGTATAGACTACGTAAAAAAATGAAAATGAATTTGACTCGTGCAGTCGATAGTTTCGAGTTTATTGTTAATATGTTACATTGATTTTAGTATACGTAATCTACGCACTACAGTTTACGTTGGATTAATATGGAGAAGTTATGATACATGTAGAGTATCTTGTTAAAAAATATAAAAAAAATAGAAATGTGAAAATTTTTTGTTTCCCATGTTTGAGTAATATGTCGCGAATATATTAGAATCTAAAGAATCAGAATCTACCCTAATCTAATCTCAAAAGCAGAATGACTATGAAAAATTTCCACGCTTGAACAGAAATACGGAAACAACTGGCATAGATTCGAAAAAATATCACTTTTTATGAATGATTTTCTTTTTCATTTGTTATCGTTTTTAAACCAATTAAAACTCACTTATGTCACAATAATCTTTAAAAGCTATTACATGTAATTTGTTTTCTTTTTCCAAGTATTTATTCTCAAAATAACCTTAAATTGATAGGAAACAGATTATATAAGGAATTTGAAAAAAATGAAAAGGTTATCCTCGAAATTTATTTATTTTTTTTTTTTATTACTTTCAAACCATAAACACTTTATTAAGAAATAATCGGATAAAATTTTTCTTCAGAATTCTAAATGGTACAGAAAGTTATACCAGCCAGCCTGTCAGACTGCAATAAATAAATAAACAACTGACACAAGTATTAAAATCAAATTTTTATGTACATTTTATGTAAAATGTAATTTATCAGCTACAGCCAGTCGCTTTTCCAAGAGTTGTTCACTTTCTATTCAATTCATTCAATCCCAAAACTAACTTCATAATGGAAGCAAGACTGTGCTATGTGTGCTATTTCTGAAAGTGAGAAAAGATGAACAATTGTTTTGTTTTTTCTATTTTATGTGTTAAGCAATATGCTACGCTCGCGCGTCTTTAAAACACCAGGTGATATAAAACAGTAGCTCTCTCTGTAGGAAATTTGTATATATTCTCTCATAAAACTATGCATGCACGTTAGTGTGTATTATATTGACAAATTTCAAGACATGTCTTAAAAGACAATAAAACAGTTTGATATCTTTAACATGAAGAACAATTGTGATGCGTGTTCAACTCTTGTTATATAATCACATTCATTAAGCCTTTCTGTACAGCAAATGCAAAACTCGGGGGAAGTTTTTTACAAAAATTTAAGCACAAAACTTTTTAAAAATTATTTTAGAAAAAATTTATATCGTAAATAATCCTAAAAGAAAAAATTAATACAACCGTTAGTGCAGTTGATTGATTACTTTACGCCATTGTTACTGTATTTGTTTTGTTACAATAAGATCTCAGAAAGTCAAACGTCTTATTTAATTAACATCTATTTGACGAGCTGTCAATGTGTGTCAACAACAACATATAACCAACAACCACAAAAACAAAATTATGTATGAATGTTGAGTTATGCAAGAACAAAACAAAAAAACATGAAACAAAAAAGAAAAGAAGAAGAAGTAGAAACAACTAAAAACCTGCATTTCCTTTAAGACGAATTTTGGATACCTACCAAAGCCACACTATACATCAACATAACATTTTGTGTCGGCTTATTCATGCCCTTCTGTTTGTCCAGTGATTCCAACCTTGAAAAAACTCCTTAGTATTGTTGATTAACCACGACGCAAACGTAGCTTGCTTGCTTGAAGGAAGATCTGTCTCTGATAAATTTTATGGTAGATTTCAGATCTTTAACTAAAGAAATTAATAAGTTTTTGTCAAACATACTATGAAAACTTGAAATCCTTATGAATGCAGTTTCGTAATAAAAAACGCAAATTTGCTCTGCCAAAATCAGTTCAGCTGTCTTCTCTTTTTTTTATGTTTTGCAATTCTAACCCTTCCAAACATGAGGTGAAGGAAACAGATAAAGGGTTAGATTTTTAGTTTCAATTTTATCAATTCTACAGGATCAGCGGATGAACGGGCAGATAAACAAATCAATTGAGATGGAAAGATAAACGAATTGAATATCGAAAAATCGCATACAACAAAAATTCTATGGCAGTTTAAGCGGACGGACGAACAACGAAAAAGTTTACAAACGATTAATGGAGAAATAACTAACATATGGGCAGGTGAACAAATAGACCTATGGACAGAAAGATAAATAAATTAATCACTAAATAAATGCAAAGGAGGGACAAGGCGATTAGATAGTGCGACTGATAAACAGATAGAAAAGGGGACGAAAAGTGGATCGCTGGTCATATACGGACAGATAGGGAAAAGTTGCGGGCGCTATTAAATAGACAGATCGACAGATGGACGGACGTACGTAAGAACCAAAAAATGAAAAAAAAACTGTTAAATGAATGCGTGGAAAGCAAGATTTTGAGACAATCGGATTAATAGCGGAGAAGTTAGCAAGAAAGAGAGAGAGAAAACGAGGTACGGATAAGAAAACTTTATATGGACGTACAAACCACCTAATTTACTAAATCGATTTCAAGAATTTATTGCATTCTATAAAGTCTCTGATTGTACCAAACCCAACAATCTAATCAATAAGCTGTGATGCGAGTAAGAATCGTGTTTAAGCAAAATATCAGCGAAAAAAAAAAAATAATATTCTCAACGCAGATATTTATAAAGTTGCACATTATACCTGAATACAATAACTGTCATTCATAAATTTTATTATTTTAAAGTTGTTGTTCTAGTGATTTATATATGCAGTAATTTATGTTATTTAATAAAAGTAGGAAAAATAAAAGATTTGCTATAAGTTTTATATGAGTTTTTCTGTTTTTTTTTTGTTAAAGCCTTCTGCTCAAACAACTTGTTAATAATAGTGCGTAACAGAGGTCAATCGTCTTAACAGATCGCATTTAAGTAGAAATGTCGAGATCGGGAACGTGAGAACGTGAGAAAAGATATAATTTCACATTTGACTGATCGTTACAAGAAGAATTGTATGTCGCCTATTATTACCCAATCCGGACGATTGATTCGTGGGCGGCTATGTCGTTGTTATTCCATAGCCTCCATGCCCATCCAACCTGAGGATTTATCTTAAATAATAAATAATACCCTTTTGTAAGTGATTTATCTTAAACAATACCCTTTTGTAAGTGTTGTCTCTTGCTTACCATTCCGTCGTGATTGTCCATTTCTAAATTCCCCTAAACGAACGTTTTTCTTTTTTAGTAGATTATATATCTAGGAGAAGGGATATTAAACGGACTCAAATATATATTTTATATCTGATAAAAATTTGGATCCTGCGCCGATTGCTTATAATAAATGTCTTTCAATTTTTTTTCTTCTTTTTTTCCGAGTATTAATTTAGACACAATATCATCACAATCTCTACAAATCAAAATAATGATAATTATCGTATAATTCAAATAATTCGATTATTACACACAATGTATAAAATATATAAAAGAAATTATTTCGCGTACGCTGCACCACACCACTCATACATTTACTTAGAATCAATCGTCGAAGATCAGTTCATTTGTTTTGCAAATATTATCGCCATCGTTGTGCAGGAAAAGTATTGTAATAGGACGCACACTCATGAAAGCGAAGAATAAAAACGTTTCATATCCTCCTACCCCTTACTGATGAAAAGGCAACATTTTTGTAGGGTGATTGTGAAGTAAAGTTTCATATTAAATGTAATTATGGAAGGTTGTTGTCTATTAATTCAATCAACAATCTTTTTATGTTTCTTTATAAGAATATGTAAATCATCAGTAGGAAGGAATATATCTTCTTCGTTTAGTAAGTTGTTCACACATTCACAGTTCCCTAACACGAATTACAAAGTGCATCAAAACCGAACAATAGTTTTTTCCGTTATGTTACTTTTGCTTAACAAGTTTACCACAAAACTCATAGAGTTTTCGAAATGAATGTTTATTTTCTTTTATAAGGCTTAAGCGATAATGATAATGGAATAACAAAATTTCAATGGTTTAACCGTGCCAATGCTTTAATTTTTGCTTTCAGGAGAGCATTAAAGTTAACAGAAAAAAAAAAAAATACTAAAAGTCTCTCGCAAACGAAAGGAATATCAAATGCTCCTTATAATTTGCAGATTACGCTCCTTATTGTCTTTACTCCAAAATATCGCAAGCACACAGTTTATGTTTTTATGAAAAATAATGTTGCGAAAGAATTCTATCAACTTCTCTATCTACTTCTACCTAAAGTACCGGAAATTTCGAATTAAAAGTCTGTCTGACTTCTTCAAAACTTCACTTTAGAATATTACTTTCAAAATTATTGTAAAAATTCGAAGAAAAAAAAAGTAAAATTATTGCAATTGTAGTACGTGCTATTTCGAAACCATAAGGAAAACAGCAGGAAAACGCTTTGAACGGTTTGGACCCCGTGCTATATACAAATCTTATTTTTTTTTCATTAGTCTACAATTCCAGCGCTATAAAACTTCCATACTATTTTCAAATATCCCTACCCCCTATGTTCCTGCCCCTTTTGCTGTATTTTGAAATAGCTGAACTCGTAACTAATTTGAAAACATTTATTTTAAACTTTTAGTTTCTTGACAGAAGCACCCACGCTCCATCGAATCGTTCTCAGCCTCATATCCACTTTGAGGTCGTCCCAATGAAGCTATATAAACGTGTTTTAATTTAGAATTGCTCTAAACGCTTTCTTAAGACATTTTGACAGTGTATCAGGGAAGTCAAAACTCAATAACTAAGGCATTAAACTGCAACTTCTCAGCAGGAATTCGTTTAGCAGAAGGAAGTTTTCCGGAGAGCCCGTAATTTCCAAAAAAAAAAAAAAAATTTCTGTTAAATAATAAACATTTTTCTTCATTTTTTTTTTTTATTAAAACAAAGAAGAAGAAATATAAGAAGAAAACTGATCGCATGATATATTTTGACAAAGAAGTTGTTGAGCATTGAAACGTGAATAAACCGTTTGTCTCTTGCTAATTAGAAAAATTTATATATATGTTGTATATCCCTCTACGATATTTTTTAATGGGGGTTGCGAAAAAATTCACTTTTGAAGCAGGAACAGTCAGTTATTTTAATAATTGGACATAAACATATTTGTATGTGATCGTACAACGGGGTCACAGACGTTGTCTTATTAATATTATTATTATTATTTTACATTGTTCTGTGTTCGTGTGTCGTTTGTTATGAATGTTTGTGTGTTTGTTTAACATATGTTCGCTTATGCAAAAGCCACATAATATCAAATTACAAAATAAACAAACATAAAAGTACTTGACCAAACAGAACGAAATACATACAACATACACAAGACAATACAGCAACAGTACAACCCACAAAAAATTACTTAACTATGTATAGATATATTTATCCATATATATATATATGTATATAGACACATATATAAGATATTTGAAGTCAACAATAGCAACAACAATTGTGACAATAACAATTCTTAAAAAGAGCGCCAGCATTTCATTACAAGCATTTTGAATTTTTTGGGTTTTTTTTTCTTTTTGAAGATCATATTACTAACTGTGGGAATTTTAATTTAATTGTTCTAAAAATCTATATAAATATTTACCTCGATCTACAATTTTCCCAAAGAGATTTTTTCCTCTTAGAAAATTACGTGTTGAGCAATTCCAACGACGATTCCGAAATTGATGTTGACATTCACTAATGGCTAAATTGGCGCCTTTAACTAATGCCCCCAATACACCAGGATTGTCACGTACTAAGCGACGTTGTTTACGCCTCAAAGTACTATGTATAGCGGGATCCATATACATAATACTTGAACTAATCGGTGATATATTATTTGGTTCACCAACCTTTGCGATCCCCCTGAAAAAAAAATGTCATGAAGAAGAAGCATTAAAAGCGTATTAAATTTTTTTGTGACTTTTTTGTACTTATTATAGACGATGAACTTAATCGATGTAAACAATACTTAAGCATGCAGGGAACAACTTAAAATTACATTAATAATTTACGACTTCGTTTTTTGGTATCGATCTGGTATATAAACTCAGCAACAATTCCATAGAAGAAGTTAGAAAACAAATTAGACCGCATTCGCCAAAATTTGCTTCAATAGTCTAAATACTAGAACTTCCTTTTAACGATCTGGCACAACAGAATTTCTAGATTCTATTCAGAGAATATGTGCATCAAAGTGACCTAAGAGATCGAGATTGTCAGTTGCACAAATAGAATGAATAGAATGCTGCCCATATTTGCTTAAATATTTTGTTCTTAATTAACTCCTTTCCTTTATATCAATTTGCAGGTTTGTAATGAGATTTTTTTTTTTTAATTAAATGAAATTTATTCGCGTACTTTTTTTTAAATTAAAGCCGCAAATACTAAATCTATTAAACATACATCAGGTTGTTTATTGTATTCACCACCGAAATTTGAAGGTATGTTAGTGTTGTTATCTGGATGGGTACACGCAAAAGTAAAGTAAAACAAAATCACCAAAATCAACCAAAAAGTGTGTAAATCAGTCTAGATCAGTCTAGAATTCTGACTTAGATGTTTTTTTTTTGTCCGTTATCCTGCCATCAGAAAACAAGATGGAAAGATGAAATTTTCGAAATACGTTCAACACTTCTACGTTTGTTTTACGCTATTGAAAAAAATCTTATAATGAAAACTTCAAAACGTATCCTTAATAACTGATAACACAAAACCGATACTGATATTCGGACGAACATTTATTAGGATCCTATGGCTTAAGGCCCTAATCGGACTACGGATACGCCACTCCCTTAATATCTCGAACTAATTTACATTTTTTCCATGCACTTGCTGATGGCCATGGATAAGCGTAATTCACACCAAAATCCATTTGCAGCTTTCTTACTCGGTTGTATTATAATTTTTATTTGAACAGTTATCACTGCATCTGTCCGCAAAATCTTTTACTGCTGTTGGCAGTTTTGTTGTTTATTATTTTTGCTGCCGTTGGGGCTTTTGCTGCTGCTCTTGCTATTGTTTTATATTTGTTTTCAATAAACATTAAATTAAAGCTTAATGCTTTAAATTGACATTTTTATAATGCGCTGTTGTTGTTGTCATTGATGTTGTACTGCTTAAAACATAAATAACGGCAATCAACGTAGACAGCGTGCAATTGAGCCCAGCCAACAGAAACGTTAATAAGAAAACTAAAGATAAATAAAACAAGCAAAAAAAGTAATTACGGTCGACCAATCTCGACCTTTAAATACCCTACACCACTTTACCTAAATACAATTCTTCACTTACGCTATGCCCAAAAAAATAGGCTGACGAGATGCAAAAATTGCGGTTAGAGGAAATTATTTTCATTATAAAACATTAATAATTGAAAGTTGTTCTCCAATTAAAAGCTTTTCGTGCGAACGCTTATGAGATGATTTCCAAAACAAAATAAATCTAAGTGTTCAAAATACGGTGCACTAATAATTTTTATATCAAATTACTATTACGAACGAATTTTCGATATCAAACATAAAAAGTCAAACCATTTTGTCATACGAAAGCTTACTTTTCATGAGAGAAATCTTGTACGGCATGGAGTCCAAAAAAAAAAAAAAATTAGACCTATTTGCCTCAAATTTGGTTTAATTAATTTTTCAAAGTAAACATTTTTGCAATCTAAAGTCTTATTTCTCGTAAGAAATGTTATAGGGGAGTTGGTTGGTCCAAAAAACGGTCCTATCCCACTCAAATTTTTCACATTTATTTTGGATACCAAAATATCAATTTCTACCGATTTCTCTGAAAAATGTTAAGATTTGCAAGTTTCTTCACATAACGGTTCTTTTCAAACGGGCCGTTATATGGAAAATAGTCGAAAAGATAGCCGTCCGACCAAATGCATTTGCAATAGTTTTCGCCCTTGGGCCAAATGAAGCCAGAACAACAAATTTCATCAAAATATCTGGAAAATTGCGATCTAAGATTTTCTGAATCGATCGGTATAATAAAAAACGCGGGTGTCTCTTAAGCCTTTCTGTGTGTTACATAAACTAATAATGTCATGTACTGCAAGTGGTGTAGGGTATGAAAAGAAATCAGCAAAAACAACAGTAACAATAACATTAACAACAACAACAAGAGTTACAGTAGTAATGAGCGAACTTATATGTAGAAATAAATAAAATAATGAATCGATTTTTCTATGCGAAGACAAGTTACTGCTTTCATTACAGCCAGCTTAGAGTGTTTAAATACCCTCTCGAGGGGATATCGGTATAAATAAACCGTAATTAACGACACCGTTAGGCAATACACGAGCAATATTTTATTATTATTACTTTAATGAATGAATTTGTGTTTTCAAAGAAAATAAATTTTTTGAAAAATAATGAAAAACAAAAACTGAATAATAGCAGTAGTTATGTTTAATTAAAAAAAAAAATTTTCGAAAAAAATCAAAGAAACCTTAAAATTATTACGTAATCGCGATATGCGACTGAAAGTATTGTACTTCACTTTCCGGGATTAAGAAAATGAATCCATAATGACGGTAAACGCCACATTAAACTTTGAAAAAAATTAAATAAAATTTGTCTGTTCAATAAAAGGAAATTAATTTATTTTACTACAATAGCACAATAACGCAGCAATTAAAGGCGTAGAGCTTCGATTTGTTATAAACCGATTCGATTGCATAACATCAGTACATTAACGAGGTAATTATAAACTAAGGCCATACTGTTATGATGTTGACTTTCCAAGAGCAATTTTCACGAAGATCTGAAACAATGAAAAATTCATTCCTCGGTAAAGTGCTTTAAGTTAAATTTGCAATTAGTATTGCAACCCCTTTCACATGGTTTTCACAAATACATAATTTTAGCTACGCTAATATCTCATCTTTTATAAATGAATCAATTTTCTTCTTTAATAATTTATGTTAAACGTCTTCAAATACATTTTTCTTTCTTTTCTCTCTTCTTAAAAAGGAATCTCAACCTCAAAAACATTTCATTTAAATAATTGATAATAATTTTGTTTCTCTTGGCAAGCATTGTGATATAAACTTTATTTGCGATATAAAATATTTGATAGATGAACGTTAATACCTTGACTACATGTATTCAAAGTTTTAACCAAATTTTCCAAAGGATCGTATGGATCTTGTAATATTTTCATTTATATATATATATACATATACATGTATATATATTATTTATTTATTTATATTTATATTTATATCTATATACGTATACAGATTTTAAAATTTAAAATTGTTGAATGTAAAATGAAAGACTTAAGTAAAAAACTTCTCGATAACAAAATTAAAGGACAACAATGTTTCGAGTAACAAAAATCGATAAAGAAACTAATTTATTTTTAAATGAAATAATAAATTTTAAATCTATTTATGTATTCAACTTTAACAATAAATACATAAATGAATATTTTTAGCATGACTTTACGGAGTTTATGTAAAATATTTGTTAACGGAAAGTTTATTAATTCTAAAATTAATTCAACTGCGGTGGAAAAATTTTCTGAAAACTTACATAACCTAAAAAGGAATATTTAAAGAGGTTTTTTATGATGTTTATATTGTTCCAACCTCATATATACGTTTTTCTTTTTTGCCAGATGGCTGACCAGTTAATAGATACTCCCTACATGTGTAGATAGTCAAGAAGTGTATTATAAGTAGCGGAATCAATTATAATTAAATATTAATTTTTTCAATTTATAGAAATTTTAATTAAAAGCAGCAAAACGAAGGTTTTGGGGCCCAAATATTACATGAAAATTAAAGTAAATAAAATAAAATGGTTTTTTCCTTGAAACCAATTTAAAGAATGAATTATAAGTATCTGTGTATGGGTTTCATATTATTTCTAAAGTCCTTCAACACCGACATGTCCTCGAAAGTTTTTTTTAACAATTTTTAATAAAAATTGTAGGTTTGTAAACAAATATATATATTTCACGTTATGATACTGTTCTTTCTCTCTCTCTCTCTATCTCTCTGTCAACTCTCTGAAATTGATACTGATTTTTGAGCTTTTTTGAGGTTTTGAGCTATTATGGACATATTTGTAATCACTGCAAGCTAAAGTAAATATATATATTTTTACAAGTAAAATTTCTTATAGATGAAATAACATACAAAACTAATTTAATCCGCAATGACGAACTATATGCACATACACCCCAAAAATATGAGATAACATCAAGAAGATTAATATTCATCGTTGGAAATGCGAGGAGAATTTTAGTAAGCACTGAACCTGCAGGGACAAGCACAAAAAACTTAGCGAAAAATGGTATATTTTCATTTTTGTTTGAAACTTATGTAAATTTTCCTGAGACGTGTAACGTGTTAGTGAATCAAATTTAATATAATATACGATAGGAAAGCAGACAAAAGACATAAGAGAATTATCCTCAGGGAAGATATTTTTTGTGTACAGTAACATAAAATGCAATCCGACAGACCTTGAGTTTATATTACCAGACAGCGTTAGTTAATTACAAATAAGTATTTAAATCATCTCCTAACTCAGTATTAATTTAAAATATTATTTTATCAGCTTTCAATCGGAGCCCAATGGAAAAATCGAAATATTGTTTATTTATTTATGAAGAAGTTATATAATAAAAAACATATTAATGAAACAATTTATAGCCGATTTATCTTCTCGGTTGATCACATCACTTATTACTGTTATTATAACAAATATTTTTCCTTAAAATTCTCTTGAAATCAAAACTTTAAACAAATTTGCACTTAATGACCTCTCATGTATATTTGAAATGAGATGAGGAATTAAATTTAAAAAAAAAAAGCTTTAAAAGAAAGCTTTACAGTCGTTTGAGTTTACGAACTTTACG
The DNA here is from genome assembly GCA_000671755.1 of Glossina brevipalpis. Taxonomy (NCBI): domain Eukaryota; kingdom Metazoa; phylum Arthropoda; class Insecta; order Diptera; family Glossinidae; genus Glossina; species Glossina brevipalpis. Next base: position 607,536 of record KK351015.1, read on the forward strand.
TTGATAGAATTTTTAATGACAATTTCATAAGTTCAACACTAAGGTAACAAACATAACAAACAACAACAATACAGCTTCCGTGTCGAAGTAGTTATAAAATATAAGCGAGTTTTGTTTTTTTTTTTTTTCATTAATATTTTCTGGAAATAAAATGTCATAGCGTTGTTTGTTACTTTTTATAATTATTACACATTTTTTTTTTTTTTAATTATCTGTTCGGTTGAATGCTCTGGTTAATGATTATGTTTCACATGACGTGTGCTAATGTGTTTATTTGTCTACAAATGTTTTACTGCCTTTATTTGACTACATATTACGCTGCTATTGTTTAATATCATCTTAGTTATACACCAATTTTCTTTGGGTTTTATTTAAGTAACATTTTGGATGGAAGCGATAACATGATAAATAAATAGAGAATAGACTATAAAAATTTTTAAGTTTTTAATAAAATGAGATATTAAAGGTAAAAAAGAAAGAAAGAAATACAAAGAGAATGGGTGAGAGAGAGAGAGAGAAAGAAAAGCGAATCTGAATATTTACGGCAATAAAAAGCTTTGAACGTGCTTAATGTTTGTAAAAATGTATGAAGAACTTCATTGTCCTTCGCTTCGTATAATAAAATTGCGATGGATGTAATCACGCGGGTATAGTAGGTTTTTATTTAATTTGGGATATAACTATTTTATTTTAAGATAAAATTTTAGTATAGTTTTAAAATAGTATAACGGTTTTATAATCTATGTATAACAGTTTATGTGAAAATCTTAGTGTGTGAGTAACTCTTTGAAGTTTAAGTGTTTGGTAGCTATATAGCAACGAGTTTTTTTCATCTTATTCACATAAAACTTTGAGTGAAAACCTCCAATGTGCAATGTCCATTACATGACACAACAGTTTCAGAGCACTTTAATTTCGGTATAATACTTTGCTTTCTTTGAAAAATGTTCCTAAGCCCGAAATTCCATTATTTTGCTTACCAATCGTAGGCAAAACTATTACTTGCTTGCTGCCGTGTTAAAATTTTAATACTTCGTAAATAATATTTCCTAAACCCATAATTATGCAATTTTGGTATAAAAGAATTTTTTTACTATTTAACCGAACTTTAAGGTACATCTTTAGCTTCCTTTGAAAATAAATCCTTCCAAAGCATTTTGTCTATATGACTGTTGAGACCACAGTCTGTGTTGTCGTGTACAACTTCTAACATTTTGCAAACCTTTATCTACGATCCTTTAAATCCCAAATTATATGACATTTTATAACAGTTTTATAGCAATTTAATAAGAGTTTCACATTAATAATACATAAAAACCACAATAGCTTTATAACAAATTTGCAAGATTTTTAAGTATAAACTCGAAATCGTTTCTTAAAATGTGCTTTCACTTGATATCGAAATGTATTCCTTTTAAATTTGGTACGTGTGTCAATTTAAGCGTCCATCCCATTCATGTTCATGTTCATCCATTTTTAATCCGGTTGTACCTCTTCTTAAAACATTATCTATCCATCGCATTCGATCTATCCACTGTAAAGTGGCTCACTTTTGTCGAAATTGAAAGTCTCGTGCCATAAAAGATTTATCTATCGCTTTAATGATATAATTTAATTTTGAAATTTTCTAACAGTGCGATCATTATATATGATTTATTGTAGTAGTATGAAGTTTAATCCTATTCGTAGTTTAGATGTCTTTCCACTTAGCAGCTCAGAGATGCCTGATTGTGCTGTGTTTTATGATTTTAGAAAAGCTAAGTACCGGAAAAAATTAATTTGCGAAGCATTGAATAACTTGTTTTTAACTAATAATTTTTGATATAATTTATTTTTATATTAATTTAATGTTCTTTCTAATTTCGGTTTATTGAATGCTCAAGATTTGGCTTATTTTCTTCATATAATTATAAACAAAAATGGGATGCGCGGCGATTTTGCACTTAATATTTCGAGCATTACGCGACCAGATGTTTGAAATACTTCCGTTGTATGATTTAATTTAGTGATTAATAATCTGTTTCAGATAGATATTTAAAATTTACTTGTTTTAAGACAAAAGACTTGAGTAAAAAACTCGCTAATAATTATTTATATTAGGTGTGAGAAATCAAATATTTTTAATAGACAATAACGAAGACAAAAGTTAAAATGAAATATCGACCAAAATATAAAACAAATCTAATAAAACAAATTAATACAACAAACATATCATCAAAAATAAATTTAAAAAAAGCAACAACGGCCAGAAACCTCTCTTAGTAGCATTCTTCGTGGCTCATAATAATAATAATAATAATGTTTTCTTCTTAGACTGTAGATAGGTTTGTAACTAACTAAAACAGTACGAATGCGTCCATTCTTCTTGATTCAAATTTTTACTTTTTTTATATAATATTTCCATGCATTTTATGCCTTTGAAACGCAGTAAAATAACGGAATTATCTTTGTTTCACCTCTTAGCGGGTTTTGTGCTGAAGTTGCACTCCCTAAGCATATAGATAAATCTCATAACATATGTACATTATTCCATAATATATACACATACATATGCATATATATATGTATATGCAAGAAGTGAACGTCTACCCGTCTAAGCAAGTAATAGAGTGTTTAGGAAATATTGTGTCTTAATGTATTTACCATTTACATGCGCATGCACCATTCAAATATTTTATTTCAATTGATCCACGCGGGCAGTGAAAGTAACTAGCAATTAATTTTTTTTTTTTTTTTTTTGAAACTATCAAAAATGTATAAATTGGAAAGTCTTTCATAAAATTGAAAAGGTTTTAGTCAAACAATCGACATGTCTTTAGGAGGTAAGAAGTCAACATATGAAGACAGAGAAGTAAGACAGAAAAGTCACAATAGATTTTTAATAGTTCTCTGATGGCGTTAAAAATTTTAGTGTTTAAATAATGAAAACAAATAGATAGACTTGGCTAAATCGAACCATGGTTGCTTTGTGACAAAACTACTATATCTCTATGAAAAGTACAAAATTTAATTGCGTATGAAATAAGATAAAAAAATCTTATTATGTAAATAGAAACAAAAGCTAGAAAAAATGAATGAAAACTTATAAAAAAAAGAAATTGTAAAAGCCTTACCACCACATTGAACCTCTCCCCCGTCCTGACTTATGTTTGCTTTCTGCTTTACTTAAATATAAACAAACTATCAGAAGACTGGCTATTCTACCGAAGGTTAATAGATCCATTGTGTGCAGCTTTCTTATTTTTGTTATTTTATTTATTTATTTTTTTATTTAATAATAAATATTTTATTGTCGCAAGCAATTACAGCAGAGTTGTTGCTGTTCGTTTTTTCAAATATCAACCGAATAAATTTTTCATAAAAATTTTTAAATAATACATTAAATGCACTCTTTTTTTTTATTATAGTATTTGAAAAAATTTTTAAAACAAACTTTAAATAACAAATATCATAATAAATTTACATATGTCAACAACAATCTATTAACACTTAAACGGCATTGTGGAATTATTAGCTATTAAGCTGATAAGCGACGGCGGTTAAAAGTTATATTATTTTCGTCTTCATTTAAATTTAAAGAGATGAAAAATAATTCCATTAATTCTGAATGAATTCATTACTTATTTCCATTCCATTTACATCTTATTATTTTTATTTCGATTAATTTTTTCATATTCTTTTTAACTAATTTTTTTTTTTAGCATTATATTTTTGGTGAAATAACAAACTCACAAAGTAACGAACGTATATATTGTTACCCGGTTCAGTGCTAGCGCTTAACTGAAACACTTTGTGTTCTTTTGCTACACTTCAATATGAGTCGTTTTTCTTTTTTTTTTTTTTGCCTTCGTCTCCCGTCTTATGTTTTCTACTACAATCGTTTATAGGTTTAACACAAAAACAAATACTATAATACATTATGATTTTGTTAAAGCCTCTTCAAACTCATAAGTACACAGCAAACACATAAACGCATACTTAGGTTAGACTCAAAAAATAGTGATCTCTCTTAATTCTTTTTTTTTTTCGTTTTATTATAAGAAGAAAACAGAAACACAACCGCCCTTTTTGATTATTTAATGCAAGCGATTAGATAGAGAAAGACAATCGTTAACCTATAGTTGATTTTGTCGCTCTTGAAAAGAGCAACGACGATCTTCATATACAAATATCTGTAGGAGATATGTTCTGTGTTTCCACTATATACAAAAGTAAACAGAGAAATAAATAAGAGAGGAGAAATGTGAAAATATAATCATTGTCCCCTTAATGGGTTTTATTTATACATTAACAAGTTTCCAACCAATCAGATTAAAGAAAATATATATTTTATATACATAAGATGAATATTAGCTTATAAAGAGGTGAACGTATTTTTTTGTATTTTCATTAATATTTAATAATGTTTTTGTTTAATAATGTTTTTGTTGATATTTAAATTAGAAAATTAATAAATTTTTATAGCCATTAACGAAACGATAATGTTTGCACTAAATTTTATTTAGAAATATGCTGGAACGTGGAACGAACATTTCATAAATTATACCAATGTGTGATCTCTTCGCATAAAATTCTAAGATGTATCAGCCACATATTCATCCTTCTAAACGCCCTTTGCTTGCTGTAGTGCTTAATACTCCACAGTATTTAGTTAAATCTTGCTCATAAGACTTAATAAGAGAAGAAACTTAATTAATCAATAATATTTGAAATACATTGCTTAGAATAAGTTTCTGAACTAAGCTCATTGGATCATCAATCTCTTATGGAACCCTCAGAACCCTCAAAGATGTACTCCAAGTTTGAATTTTGCATAAGAACGCTTGTTTCAATTGCAGAAATGCTCACTTGAGAATAAGCACATCTCGCTCTAATAAAAAACAAACATTACCTAAAGTAATCATGGAATGCATGTCGATAAAATTTGAAATTCCCATGAATTATCTATGATAGCTGATATCGTGTAGAAATTCATAGTCTTGAATGTTAGTTTCTAATATGCCTGATACGCTAATGGAAAGGTTTACTAGTGTTTGTTTATATTTTTATTGGCATTATTGACATATAAAATTGAAAAATTATTTCCAAATAAAAATTGTTAATCATTTCGATTACTCACTCTCTCGTTATCTCTCTTACTCTCTCTCTTATTTATATAATACATTTACGTAGCCCTGTATGTAAATAAATATTTATCTGCATTTACATTTATATTCTTTTCCATATACACACACATCTTTATGTAATTTTTTAGTGCTCTCTTAAACTCTCACTCTTTTCACGTATTGTTTTGTTTTGTGTACTCAGACTTCATTACGATTTTTCACTAATTAGATTTTTGTGCTGTTATTGTTTTTGCATTAGTTTATGTGTGCTTCTCCCTTTCTCTCCTTATACTTATAGTCTTGACTCTTTTTTTCTTATATTCATTACAAAGTTTCTGTGTGTTAACCATTTTCATATTTCGTTGATATTTTTCATTATCTTAAGCACCTTAACTAAATTATGACTTACACTTAAGATTCATCGGCTGGTGTAAGCCAATGAGAAATTGAAAAATTTTAATTAGTTGTTTTTAACAGCCTTTCTTTTCCATTTTATGATAAAATTTCATACAATTTAACAAAGTGGTCGCTTAATCTTTTTATATTCTTTTATATGTAGAAACAATTAATACGTTCTCTGCATATAACAAGGCGCGTATTTTGCTTTCCAACAAACCTTAATTCAATTTGATGATTTCGTTAATAAGCAGACATAAAAATATTTTTCTATTTATTTTGTAGTTTTATAAAAATCGAAAAAAACTATATTTAATTGACTAAACTAAAAAACTATATTTAATTATTAAAAATGTCGAGCAAAATGGACATGCATCGTTTGGAAATATATCCACTTTTTAAGAGCTCTTGATTGGCGCAATATTTGCAACTGAACTAATTTCTTTCTACTTGCTTTTTTAATTTAGTGTTTTAAGTCAAGTGATTGGATTGGTAATGAGTTAATGCATTTCATTCAAATTGTAATCGTTTTATCAATAATTTTCTAGCACCAGGCGGGCAGGAACCTTTAGTAAAAACCAGCAAATAGTTTGCAGTTATTAATGTTTGTAGTATAATTAATTTTATAGAACTTAGCTAATAATGACAATAAATAAAATCATAGATTCTAGTTACAGCAAACAAGGTGAACGCACATAACAAAAGTATTAATAAAAATATGCAAAAAAAAATTAATTTTTCTTTGTAGTTTCTCTCATTTCTTCAGCAATCTGCCAATATTTTTCAAATAATAAACGGTGTAGTGAGTATTAAACTTTAGCTCTTCCCCCACCCCAAAAATGTATTCCGTTCATATATAAACAACACTTATGATTTGTGTTACTTCGATTATTTATTATTTAAATTATTTAAGAAATTAATTTAAGGTTTCAAAGTACGCAGAGATTAGTTTGGAAATCGTTGCTCTCTTTCCCTCTCCTTGTTTCTTTGTAGCTCTATCGCCCCACTGCGCAAAAAACACAATTTTGTCTTTGATAAATGGTGAGCCTATCCTTACCCTTGTTCGCGTTGTTGCTAACAATTAATAGTTTGTAAAAACGGAGAAAAAAAATAAAAAACCAAATCATGTGTCAAAAGTGCTTTGTTACTGTTTTGAAGAAAGCATGTTGAAGAGACATATGAAACACATTAAAGAAAATTGAAAAAAAAATTCCATCCCAGCTTTTTAATCTTCTTTAAAGATCTTAAAATTTACTAAAAATACTTAAGATCGAAAATGTACCACCACTACCCATGAACGTAAAATGCAAAAAATGTGTCAAAGAAATAGTCTCACTCCAAATTATATCTGCTGTTAGCCCACACTTGACTTTGCTAAAATATGGGCTAACTTCACAGTCCGTACGTGTCTTTGCTAAGGTAATTGATAATAAAGCGCCATGGAAAAATAAATACAAACATAAATGAAAAACTTAATCATGCCCTATGTTATAAAAAATATTAAAAACAATAGTTATTGTTACTATTCATTATGAACATTGCGCTTGTAGTTGGACAATAATTACAATCAACAAAACAAACAATCCGCGTTATAAAAAATTTTAAAGAAACAATACAGTTTCAGTTTTTTAATATATGTGAAAAAGTCTTTAAAAAAATCTAACATCATCATCCTAGCTAGAGGACATCGTAGTCAAAAGTCTCTATATGTAGTATTCCCTATATGCTTATGTGTTCAGCTTAAATGTTAAAGCCTCCTAAGCACTTCCTATCACACACCGCGTATACTCATTTCCCTTAACAACGCCAATTATAATCAACCTTAACAAAGCCAATTTGGGCATAAACACAAACCTTAAAAAATGTTATGGGCAAACTCAGTAAATCAGCAAATTATTGATGTCTTAATGTCTCGGGTGATCTTATTTCTCTGAAATTTTTCGTCAGATATTGTGTACATTGTAACATTTCAGTAACTATACCAAACTACTCCGCGGTTGAAGTAACTTAGCGTTTTTGGTTTTGCGATGGTAAGGAAAGATAAGATTTAGCCTTCTTGGTCTCTGTAAGATAAGATTTAGTCTTGGATGTCTTCTAAAATTTTTTTAATTTTATAATTATTTTGCCGGTTTTGCTTTACATCGTCGCAGTCAATAATAATTTATGGAAAGAACAAAACTCTGATTTTTCGCAAAGACACTTCACTTCGGTAAGAATTCTGATGCTACTATTGGCTTGTAAGTTAAAAACGATCTTTAATGATTGTAATACTAAGTATAGTATACATATAGAGCAGCGGCTTCGCGGTATTTTCTAAATCACTTCCTTGATCTTCAATTAATTTAATAGAGAAACTGCCAACATGTTCAAGTGCACTTGTTTTGCATTCTATCGCTTCCGCTATAATCTATGCCCAAAAATATTCTACTTTGAATTGCATTCAACTGTAAGAAGTGATGTAAATTTATCTATGTTAGTAAATATTTTGTAAACATACAATATAATAGATCGTGCGGTAAGTGTAAGTCTGTAAACTAATCGCCCGAAGTCAGCTTCAAAGTACGTAGCCGCCTGGCAAAACTGTCACAAATTTATAGTTCGGATATCCTGCCTTAGAGATGCCTTACAAGTGTGTAGTAATTCCTGATCGCCTGAAAGCATGACATGAATGTGGAATGATCTGATAATTAACACTTGCAACGAGTAATGCGATAGGTTTGTAAAAATTTTATAGATCTAATAATTTCAATATTTTGCCAGATAATTTTTTCCATAAATATATGTATAGTCGTCCAATATCTAATCATAAGGCTGTTATCATACGTAGTAGTAGGTTATAAATAAATCATCGTCTCATCATCATCATTGTCGAACATGTTACGAATACCTATAACCACCAGCAAGGCATTTGAAAAGTATACAGTAAATATATTATTCAAAATCGATGAATATGTGAAAAAGCAATGATTTTCGTTAAAGATTTTTTCATACTAATTTTCCATAATAAACCTAAATACCTTTTAAATATTTTTTAAAATAAAAAAAGTCACATTGATTATGAGAAATAATCTGCAGTTCATGAAGCCCTCACTAAGCAAAAAAAAAAAGAAAAAGAAAACAATGAAAGGTGTAACTAATTAAACTGCATTCATTGGAAATGAACAATCAATAGTCAATCGAAATTTATATGGTCAGCAATTATGTGAAATCATGGCTAACGTGCGCTCTCGGTGTTACTACTATATATATATATATTGTCGTGCATAAATGCACAGGGATTATCTTCTTTTAAATCAACAAAATCCCAGGTAAATATGGTACATTAGAGCTAAAGGCGAAAACGAGTCTCGGAGGAGGATATTGAGCGTGCATAACTGAATTTATAACATTTTAAATCAAGTTGTCAGCATTAAATGTTTTGAAAAACTCATCATCCGTTGAATGTTTGTTAACGATTTCGTTACGCTAGCCCATACAATGCCCATGATTATGACATGGGGTCAGGAAGGCAATCTTTAAGCAAAACTCGTAAAATGTCACTTGGGGTGTTAAAATTGCATTTTTAAATAAACTCTTGTCATACTGAGAATAATTAACAAATGTTCGTTCTCTGTATGGATGTGCAGATCCCTATGCTCAGTGTATACTATATGTCATGCATTTGGCTCTTATATATTTTTATTTTTTTAATTTTTTTTTTATGCATTTATATTTCTTCTTTTATGTATTTGTTGTTAAATACTAATTCACCGTGCAAGTATTCTCTAATCTTTTGTGCGTAGGCTATGCTGCTTTGTAGATATTTCTTTAGCTCTGGGATGGATTTCTTCGGTATGATGTTACAACTGTTGGTTGCACATTTGTTGCGCCTGTGTGCCATATACTATATATATTGTGATCCCGTAGTTTGTTTGTACCAAAAAAAAAAAATATATATATATATATATATATATATATATATTTGTTTATTTGTAAAGAATTTCTCTATATTTTCAAATTATGTCGTTTTATTTTAAAGTAATTCAAGCTCGAAGAGTTTTCATGATTTTTTTGTTTTTTTTTTTTTTTGTTAAGGTATTTCTATATACGAATTCCTATCTCGCTACTAATGATTTTCTTTAAGAGTAAATCTTTATAACAACAAAGAACGAAAATGAATGACTTATTTACTTAAATCTTAAATTTGTAAATTTGTAAAATTTAAAATAAATAATCAATAAAACTTGCACTTAACATATAATCAATCATTTTTCCTTTCTTATGTGTATACTTGGGTAAAATATCGATTGAAACGTTGGTTTTATAGTTTGTTTACACGATCACTTTTCTCCTCTAACGGTGCACTTTCACACATATATACTCCGGTTACACCCCCGGTTTCGACATTTACTTCCTTTAACGTGGTAATAAAATTAATAGAAACCTGCTAATTTTGTTACATTAACCCTTTTGTTAACAAACTCTTGCCTAATCCAACAAGAAGGTAGGAAACTACACAAGCACACACATGTTTGCGTAAATCACAATTCGTCTTCGCTAGGTAAGAGAATGATCTATTGACAGACACGTACCTAAATAAATAAATTATCTACTTGGCTGGCTGTGTAACCAGTAGATATTGTTTTCCTTTCAAAAAGCAGTTAAAACAGCGAAAGCCGTTTGTGTTTTTCTCTCTTTTATATTTGTTCGATGTCCAATCGTCTGAACAATTTTACATAAAGATATAGTTTATTGCTTTTTACTACTAGCAAAGGAAAGGCAAATAATAGATCAGAAATCTTACAATAAATTAAAAAATATTTTTAAAATTTTCTCAAAATTGAAAAAAGAAAAATATTCTTTTTATGCAGTTTAATTTACTTACTTACTGTCATTGCTGTCATCTCCAACCACCTACAAGAGTCGCTTGCTCAAGTGGACCTCAGAAACTGTGATGACTTGTACTTGTAAGGACCAAAGTCGTGCTGTCGTTTTGGGTCTACACTGTCTCCACCTAAGTTCTTTAGGTGACATTAGAGAAATACCGTTAGGTGTTTACTGCCATCAGCAGTAAACTATAGTAGTAAGCTAAGATCGAATGAGGGAAACTCTATTACAGAGAATGAAAGAAGTTGGCAACGCCAACGATTGAGTAAACCAAAATGGGGAATATCCTTTTCCTTTTTTGTTTTCTGACAGACGACGGGATAGGTCGTGTTAGGTAAAATTTTGTCCGTTATCATCTGATAGGGAGAGCGACATGAGGGGCCTACTAATGTTTTACTAAGAATAAATTAAATGCGCTAACGGACAGACAGATAATATTTAAGATTTAAAATATATTTAACCGAGAAAGTGTGTGAATAAATTATACTTAAATATTTGAACTAAAGTGAGTTTTAAATTTGGATGGAATTAAGGAAAACTATACAGAACTCCTGGATCCGACGACACGACCCAGGAGCCAGAAATAGACATTTCGAAATATTTTTGGAATGGAACAATATTTGATCATTACACATTTTCACAGGATAACTTACCCTGTGGTGTAAATTTCAAGGATCGTAATTTCCCATGGAGAAATTTAAGAAGTACTTATAAGGAAAGCAAAAGCGGTATTTTATAGACTTTATAGAATGAGAAATAAAAATAGAGAGAATCTCTCGATGATATTATATATCAGTCTTACTTCTACACTCACGTTAAAAAGAGCGATAAAAGTGTTTATAACTAATGCAACATAGAGACGAAGAAGAAGGCGGAGTGCCAACACTTTTGAAAGTATACGTAGATGGTTGCGTCACAGAAATGAAGATTAGGAGGAAGGAGACGTATTTAGCGTGTAAAGAAACAAAACTGGGTACTCGGTAACAGTTTAGTTAGCCCTTATCAAACGAAAATAAACACTTAAAGAGGTAAGAAATTTATATTTGGCTTTTGTCTGAAAAATAAAACAAACAAAAGTGAAATTTCGATAGTTTCAAATATCGGACGGGGGTGACTTAAGCTTTATCGTAAGTATTGGAAACGTTTTGATGATATTAATGTCACATATCTCCTACCTCTCGGAGTTAGTTACGAAGTCATCCTCTTCATCGTTGATCAATACACAGAAAACTTTAAAAGGTTATCAAATAATAAAAGCAGCGTAGACGTATTGCCGTAAAGACAACCCATAGACAAATCTAGAGATCATTTTATTTATGATAAGGCACCGAGAAAGTATATTTAAAAACAGAATGCGTCCTTCCGCGACCTGCAACATATTGTTGTAGAGATATGTACGAAAAAAAAAAATGCGTTGAATACATTAATAAATCTAAAATATGGATGAATTCTGTTAATGATAGCGATCATTACGTTACGGTTAACAGATGTTCATTAATTGATTTTACACAACACAGAATGCACAGATGCAATAATTTTTACGTGTACTCTATAAAAGTGTTGAGATGGTTGCAAAGATAGCAGATGTTAAAGGCAACGAATGTGCACATAGCCTGACCCGTATTTATGTGACATCCTATTAACGATAGTTTTTTCTTATCGCTTATTAATCTATCGTAACGATTTCCACGAGCAAGCTCGCTTCAATTTGCAGCAAAATCTCAGAAAAAAATCAATTATTTTAAAACTTCGCTGTTCGTATTGTTTTAATCAAAAGTCTTTGAAAATTTTATTAATAATTTAATCACTTTTTTTTTTTTAATTGTATAGCAAAAATGATTTCTGTTCGTTGCAATTGGTGTAAGCTACCACTTGTGGAAGGCTGTTGATTCGAACGTTTTTTTTTTTCAAAGCATTTTAGTTGTACGTGTATGTCAGAGCTATTTCTGGCTTCTCTATCCGTCTTCTATCATTTGGTTTAATTAAAAATTATCTCGTAAAAAAAATTTAATCTTTTTAACTCTTATTCGATTCGGGTAAAAACTATGTTAATGAATTCATAGTTACAACTCCTCAACCCGTAATATTTTTGCATTTTGCTCTAGTCTCAAATTCACCTGTTAGTTACAACGGTTGGCAAGTTGGCATAGAATCAAAAAAATTTGCAAAAGTTTCTTTGGGAAACTAATGTTAAATTTGATATATAAAGAAACCGTTTCAAATCGGTCATAGGATACACTTATAGTGCAACATAAGGTGAGAAAGCAGCTCTGCTTTATGGGATCATTAGTCATAAACCACGATGGAAAAAAAGGAAGAAGCTATTCGAGCTCGCTCTATATTCTAGAGTATGTGAAATTTAGTTTTTTCATACCTTTTATAAGAATAAGGATTCAGTAGTAATCGAATATAATGTTCTTACATATGTTGTCCTTTTACGCTATCTAGCTATATAGCTGTGATCTGCTTTGGTTCCGTTACACGTTGAAAATCATCTTTGTTTCTGACCTTGCTTCCTGCGTGGCGACCGTAGAGATATATTTTCATCAGATTTGGTGCTGCTTCGTGCCTGCATTAGCGCTCCACTTTTCTTTGCGTTTTTGTAGCTGCAAACGCGTTCACTGTCTTCGATTTGTTCGTATAATCACGTGGACCCATTATTGTCGAGAAGCGGACATTTCAACACCCTTTCTATTTGTACACCGTCGAGATGCGGACACTTCAACAACATTTCCATTTGTACGTCGCCCGCTTCTGTGCTTCAGTCTGTAATATCGCCAATTTTACTTAAAGGCTTGCGCTATATAGCTCAACTTCCAGATAAGCCCCAGCATATTCACGCTTACATACCAGGTTAATATAAAATGGAATTACTGTGTCGATCAGTTAAATTTCACGACCACTATTAGCAATTTTTTTTTTCTACATTTTTGTGTTCGTTGAAGGTGTTGATATTTAACACCTCCAATGCCCAAAAAAAAAAAAAAAAACAGAATTTTGTATTCTTTGTTTTTTTTGGTGAGCTTTATTGGTAACAAATTTAAAAAACTAACTTTTGACACTTAATTAACCTGAAAAATTTAGTATAAACAGAAACGTTAAAAATCTAATGTTGCGTTGAACCAAAAAGGCCACAAGGCGTCAATTTTTGTGGGAAATTTCGAATTTTTCTTATTTTAGATTAGCTCTTGTCTGGCACAATAATTAAATAATATTTTTATTGCTTCCATCGTCTTGTTTTTTACACAAACAAAGCAACTCATTAGAAATGTTTACCGTACATGTCACAAGTACTTTAAAACATAAAAGTTGGGGAAATTTTAAATAAAATCATATAACAACAAACATATGGTACGAAGAGATAAAATTTTCATTCATTCACCTTTCAAATATCTTCATAAAAATACTTACACAAAAGACACCGAAAGAATCAGAATTAAAAAAAAAAAAAGAAAACAATAAAAACCGAAAATTTAAGAGTCGCCTTAAAGCGAATCTTAAGCATACTATGATATGATATGAAGAACGTAATTTACTTGCCCCTATGGATCTGACGTATATATGTTCGTTTTTTATCAATAATATATCGGTAGTAATATATCAATTTTTTTTTAAATAAAAGTTGATTTTATTGGTTTATATACAGTGATTTGAAGCCGACTTCTTATCCATTTTCTAACATTAAAAATTTAACCTGAGATAGAAGAAATTATATTAGAAGAAATATCAGAAGGACTTGAAGTGTTTTGCTTAATCTTTCTTAAATGGTTGTGATCTGGTATCGTTTGCTATGAAAATTCTGTGCCATTTATAACCATTAAAACCTTTAGGAAGAGAAAAACAATTGCCTCAGAGTCTCTTCTGACAGGATCGTTACTAAGAAAAATATCGGACTGGATTATTTTTTGTTAAATGCTTGACTATCAAGGGTCATTGCCCAGTCTCTTTGATCGATATTAGAAAAAATATGAGGATTTAAACCATTCAATCAAGCTTTTAAAAATGTAAGTATGTAGAAAGTAAAGCGATTTTAAAAATTTTTAAGAAAGTAAATTGAGTAAAAAAATTTTTAAGAAAAAGCAGATAGCAAGTAAATGAGACCTCTAAGGAATAAAGTTAAATGTTTTAATACTTTTACCCCAAAAACTTCTAAGAAAGCGCTTTAACGCAAAAGCCTGTTTACAAGAAGTGGAAGATGGATGGCACACTCACCAAAAACAAAGTAATCTGTCTACAGAATGTTATCTTAATATTACTAAGTGGCGTGGTCCCTAGTAGGAACTTAAAAAGGACATAAGATATTTTAACTAAAGGACGATAGGGCGAATAACTGTTAGTTGGAATTTGATGGCTTTCAACACAAAAGATTTGCCCGTAGTTTTGGCTGACTTGCTCTGTCAACTTTTATGAAGATCTCTATGAAGATCCTGAAAATATTCCTTGATGTACCCATAGAAAGTGTTTACACTTCTTAGCAATTCTTGTGTGATTGCAAACGATATAACAAAATTAATAAATATTCGGCTTTAAAAAAGTCCCGTAATATTTCTTTAGCAAATACATAAATTTTCAATAATATTTATGTGTTTTCGTATGGTTTTCTTTCTTTTCTTTTTTTTTTTTTTCAATTTTCCAACAGGTTCATGTTTAGAAAACTCATTAATCTGAAAGTGTTATATAAATAAAGACGCCACTTAAACATCTGTACATAAGAAGAGTTTCGTACGATTAAGCATTAAGCATTGGTGTGCGTTGTGTTTATGTTTATTATTAATTGACTTTCTTTGTGCATTTAAAAGAGAAAATGTGCATGAGGATTTTCTACACAAATTTCAAGCACTTGATTATGTTTATATTTTTTTTTTGGCTTAAATACTCTTAACGTATATTTTATTGATATTTATTTGTTTTGTTAAAACGTGAAAGTCATCAAAATAAAAGAAAATAATTTCGGAGAATTTTTTATCTCAAATCTCATTAGGATTTGTTTATTATTGTCATTCAGTCCGAAAATAAACTTTGCATTTTGATTTGTAAAAAAAATGATATAAAATTTGCAAGTGTAAGGTTGCATTTCTACATGAATCCCTTCGAGCGTGAATTTGAATGTATGACATACATTGATAAGTATAACATAAAAGATTACAAAAATTAAGAAATTAACTGTCTCTTTGGAGCACGAGCGATCTTACAATAATGGCTTTGTATTGTAACATTTTTACTTTTTCTTATTTTACATCAGTTTCTAAAGTAGAACATTAAGTTGATAATTTCTCGCTACTATAGATAAACTTGCACAATTACGTAAATGTAGCGGACGTCATTTTGTACTATACCGTAGAGGATCGTTTTCCAAAACATACTCCTCCAACTCATTCGCCAGATTTAAAATTTTCTCCATACGTTTTAGTGAAAATTTTTCAATTTTGGCATTGGAAAGATCGTCAGAGCTATCTTCAGTCGATAATGCTTCATTTATCATTGCCACCAAATCTGCTTCAGTTATTTCGTCGTCCGTAACTAATTCTCGAATATCTTCCACAGTAATTTCGTCAAATCCATCGCTTCTTATTACGTTCGTCAACCTCACTACGCTTCTATATTCATCCTTTACTGGATTAGCAACAGTTTCCTGAACTGCTGCCTCCGGCAATAGTTCTTTCCAGCAAGCTCTTAGTGTTGATGGACAAAATTCTTTAAGTGACGTCCCAACGATTTCAACACAATTCAAAATTGAGAACTGTTTCCAGACTTCCTTGACCGTTATATTTGATAATTCCATCTTCTCTAATATTAGCTCAAACGATTTGCGTATGTAGTATGCTTTAAAAGTTGTTATTATTCCTTGATCTAAAGGTTGCAATCATGATCTAGCGTTAGGTGGTAGAAATCAAAAAGGCTAGATCTCACAATTTTTTAAAAAATCCTTGAAAATCGTGTTGTAGGAGTACGGCGTTATAGGAAGTTTTCCGCATTTTGCGAACCGCGTTCTAGCGAACCCGCGTTATAGAAGTACCGCATTATAAGAGGGTTTTCATGATATACAAGAATACACGACAAATCCACAAAAAATTTGTCAATCAAATCGGAAATTTTGACTTTATTACGTAAGTAGTGATCGTAAATGTAAGTCGTTTTAATACAATTTTCAATGACATGTTCGATGTTCCGTCAAAAGTTGTCTCGGTATCCTATATTAGTATAAATGTTTGTGTATAATAAATATTTCGCATAAAATAAACATTTAACTGTCAAATCTATTATTATCTATATCCGTTTAAAATATTAAGAAAATATTAACATATTTTTTACGTTAATACTATAAATCAAAGACCATGTTAGTGCTGGTGGTGTAGAATAGTGATAAAGTTAATAATTCTGCATATTTTTGATGGACCTCTTTTAGATGATAAGATACAAGACGTGGAATTTAGGATTATCTAAAGAAGTTTTATAGAACATCTTATAAGGTTCATCTTTCAAGAACATTAGCCATTGAATTTTCAGCGAAGAGACAAATTTAACTGCGGCATTATTTACTTTTCTTCTTGTCGTTGACTCTTCTATTGATTTAGTCGAAATAAAATCCGGTTGCGACATTCGTTTTATCGAAAATGTATTTCTTTCCATCAGTTCATAATAATGCTAAGGGTTGTAGATGTAATTTCCTTTCTTTATTTTTTTAATGTCTTTCAAGTCAAAATCATGGTCATTCGGTAGAAAGAAATGATCAGATGACAAAAATTTGTGATCCAAATCGCGTTTCAATATTATGACTTTGGATTAGAATTCTACAAACAGGCAACAGAAGCATTTTACATATATATAAATGTAACTCAAATGCTCTTTATTCTTAAATTTTTTATTCCTCATGCATGCTCTTGTATAAACGATAAGCCCTCAGAAAGTCGTAGTTGAATTTCTGCAAAGATATGTTTCCCTAGTTAACATATTAAGGGGAAGTTTAACTATGCTCAGTTACACATTCAATGAGTTCCGAAAGCCGCTAAGGGAGAACAAAAACAGCCTAGTTTTTATAGAAATGATATTGAGAAGTTCTGGTGACAATTTGAATATTTTAAAGGTAGGTTAGACCTTCTCCTTAAGGAAATAAACATATTATGAAATCAAAATATTCAAACTTGAATTCTTATATTTATTTATGTGATTCAATTGAAATATTCATCTAGATGTACGCATGTTAAGTAAAATCAGACTCAAATCAAATCAGTTACTACTCCGAAACCTAAAGCATTGACGCCATTTTCCCCATTTTTCTTTTAGAATTCTTCTCTTTCTTTTGTTTTTTTTTTTTTTAAATATTTTCTCACCTTTACACAGATCAAATTAAGGTATTGAATGATTATTGGTTCAACATGTTTTATATTCGACTTTTCGATCATAAAAATTTAAAACGCCATCTTGAACATGACCAACAGAAAATTGAACAAAAAAAAAAAAAAAAAAAAAAAAATAAAGGAAACAATGAAAAAAGAACCTTTAAAAATTTGTTATTTTCTAAGAATGAAGAGTGAAATAAGCCATAATCATCATCACCATCAACGGCAGTAAGAGAGAAGACTAGCAAAGAAAAAAAAATGAATAAATAAGCGTGTAAAAGACTTAGGTTGACTGAAAGGCAGGCTGGCTGGCTGGCTGACTGGCTGGCTGGTTGGCAGGCAAAGCACAACACTGCATAACCATAAAGACATTCAATTAAAAGGTTTAAACAGCTAACATGGTGGTCAAAATGATTTTAACACAACACGCATACACAAAAAAACGCATTCATACACATATATATATACATGCACTCGGGCATATATGCTTAAATTATATACAAAATCATTATAACAACATATACACACGGAATGCAAAGGCAGTCATCCAATAATATTAAACAACAATAATAACGACAACAACAACAACAACAACACCATTACAGCCATATTAGCACAACTACCTAACGAATTGAAAAAAGAAAACCTTAATAACTGAATACAAAATAAAAAGAAAAAAAAGAAAAAGAAAAAAATACAACCTATACTAAGAAAAAAAATAACACTTTAGGCGTTTTTATAAAGTCATTATAAGAATGCGAGTTATAGGAGAAAGAGCTAGTGAGTGAAATGGTAAAACAAAAAAATTGTTGCATAGGAAGTTGGATTCTGTATTTAGCTAAAGCGTTAAGGTTTACGCATTTGCTTTTAATGAAACGTATACGAACAGATCTCTGTATGTGTGTGTGTGTGTGTGTGTGTGTTTATCTTACTAAATCCAACCATTTAAAATTGTCTGTTTAGATAAAACCAATAGATTTCAGTTAGTTAGTTAGTTACGCTAGGATGAGTTGTACGAACGAACTTTAAAGACTGAGTTTGTGATATTCTTTGGAAAACATTTTTTCTTTTTTCAATTTATCACAATGAAGAAAATCATATCGGTATTTGGGTGGCATTTTTTTTATTATAAATTATTTTGTTTTTTTATAAAAAACCTGGATTCATACCTAAATTTTGACTTAGAAACTTGTTTCTATCATTAGGTTGTTGGTGGTAACGCAAAGTATAGCAAATTGAAAATTTCAATGTTAACGCCCATCCTATAGCCAAAAAGAATAAATTCTATAAGTGTTTCTATGCGCACTAACGATTGTCTAACGACAAACTAATCTTATTCAGCTCAAGAAGGAGCGATTTAATCGATAAGAAGTGATACACTGTCTCCGTTTACTTTCTACAGCAATAGTCGTTACGATACGAAGTTTCCAATGGAAGTATCATTTAGAGTAAATTAATTCTTCTGTGTCATAAATACGTAGACATTAGCTTTTAAACCGGCGACTTAATTGTTTCCGAATCGCTATCGAAACGTTAATAGAATTTTTTTTCCTTAGATCGTCACTTCCGGATTTTCTTTATCGAAATTGTTATAGTCGCTAAAATCCGATCATTAAATACTCTACATCAGTTCGCCTACTACAATTCTTTACTCATTTTAATGATAAAGGAACAAAAATTTTTCCCATGTAAAGGCATATTTGTCATGAAAAACTTTACATGGGGCGCACTTAATTTCCAAATTAGACCAAAAGTCTGAACTTTTGCAATATATAGATTTGCTTTTGCAAAGTACGATTGAAGAGATGATCCAAAATATGATTCCAAATCGATCGGTTTAACAAAAGATAAATTTATCTCTGGGTATTACAAACACACACGCTCTGTGCTAGAAGTCGTGTAGGACGTAACAAATAGTACGTAAAGAAGGCAAAGATTTTTTCGTTTTTGTAAACATATAAATATCCCTGTTTATGTCGACCATGTTTGGGGCGTGATTTTTCGGGACATCATTTTAAATGTTTCCCTATCAATAAGAAAAATATAGATAAGACCGTGAATGAAGACATCTGGTTTTTTCATTTCAAAACCCTTGGGATGGTATCATCAACGTTTTGTAAAACCCGGATTTTTACTATCCTGCATTATACTTACAATTTCGTGCTTCGATTTCTTTTGCGTTTTACGTTCCATCTTGACAAACGTATTTTAATCGATGAATGATGTTGTTTTCACCCAATGCTGCTTAGCCAAAGAATATTTATTTTTCAGTTTTCAATGTTGTCACCTCTACTGCACCTGACCTATTGTGATGACCATAATATTTTTTATCATCAAAGAAGACGAGATACTGAGACAAGAAAAATTGTCTTAAGCTTTTAAGTTAAATAAAAAGTTATAATCTTGCCTAATTAATCGTAATCAATCGTATTCTGATCGCAAAATTTTGGAGGCAAAATTTAAAATTAATATAAATTAACAATAAATTATTAAAACGAAAATGTATATTGATCTCGATTCAGTCCTTATCATACATTTCGGCAGAATATGTGACACTAAACACATTGTTGGTTTCGGAATAACTCTTTCAGAGAATTATCTTTCCTTAAATGACTATAAGAAATACGATTTCAGTGGAATACTATAGTTTTAATTTTTTATACCAAACATCGAAGGAGGATCACATAACAATTGTGTTTTTGTATCCAGATTGAATCTCATTAAAGCATATAAATTTATCGTCAGCTTAAGGTTAATATCTTAGAACCGTCCATATCCAACTACCGCTTTTGGTACTCGTACTTCCTGTGTGCAATTGTGACAACAATGATAAACGGTTAACCAGGCATGTATGGCTTCTGTCCAAAAATTCACCTACAAATTTTTGCTTGTAGTAGCAGACATCACGGATTGCATGTTTTTTTTTGAAGTGTACGGGGCAGCTATTTGAAAGATGGCTTCAGTTGATTTAAAAATCTCTTCCATGCAATGATTCGAATATTCTGTACCATTGTCCATTCGAAAAATATTTATTTTCTATCCGCACTGATTCTACAACATATTTTTTCATTCATCGAATACATTCGCAACTTCTTCTAAAACTGTCTTTAAACCTGTCCCTTCCGCCCAATAGAGATCGATTCCTGTTTCCGAAACGAAGGTCAAGTATATGCTGGCTTTTCTATCTCCCAGTGCCTACTCCTTAATCATAATACCTGCAGATATATAAACACAGATATATTTAGTCATCTCGATCTTTCAAATTGATTTCAGCCATTTTATATGTTCGTCAGTCTTTTGTTTTTGGTATTCATGTAGTTGTAAAAGCTGGAGAAAAGCCGAAACTTAGCTTTTAAATTCTTCGGTTAAGTCAATTGTTTTTTTTTTAAATATTTCTTCTAACATCTCCTTGCTTTAATGAAAAAACTTTTTTAAAACTCATTTCATATTTAATGACCTAATAAATTTTGTGAATTAAATTGAATTCAACTTAATTTTTTTTTCAATATGATTTTCACGATCACGAAATTTCATGAATATAAAAAGTGCAATTTTTTTTTTTTTTTTTTGAAATTTATGTGACCCTCGTTAGTTTCGCTATTGAATTATTAAAAGTATTTCTTTATTATAGTCATAAAAGAAGCGGACTTGAAAACGATAGCTTAAAAAAAAGTTACGAATCAAAATCTGTATAAAAAGATTTGTCGAAAAACTCAATAAAAATAACAAAGAGAATAAAAAGACGAAATTCTTTACTCTCCTGGCTGACAGTGTGTGTGCAGAAAAAGTGTCAAGTTTTTTTGTCCTCTCAAAGTAAAAGGATCTGTAATACAAAATTTTATTTTGAAAGTTTTGTGAACGTCTCTCCAAACCTTTGACGAAAGTTATAAATCGCACTTCATTATTGGCAGATGATTGTGAGTTTTTCGGATGAATTTTGACTTTAGCAGAAAAAAGAAACAAAAAAGAAAAAAAAGAGAATTGCAAAGAAGAGTTTTTGCTCTCGCATAAATACGTCTCCGGAGAATTGCACGGATTTGCTATAACCACATATCCAGTGCTGGCAAAAAAATCTCTACAAAAATTCCTTAAAAAAACGAATTGTGCTTGTGGCTGAAGTCGCTTGCGATTTTTTCTGTCTTCCATGCACAACTGTCACATTATTTTTTTTGTCCTTAATGGAAATGGTGGCAATGCTTTTTTGCTGCAAAAAAGTTTACCTTCATTTTTTAATCACTGTTTAAAAAGAAAACCCACAAAAAATAACAAACAAATTATATCAAGATTAGAACGAATCTTTTGACACCTAACAGTTACTTGCTTAGTTTAAAGAAGTGAAATAAAATGATTTTGATACTTTGTTTTCTCTTTATATTCCCTTCGCTTAAAGGATGTCTTCTATGTAAAATGTATAAACGAGGTGGTGGTCAGGGAGAAAGAAGTGAGAAAAGAGTGGCAGTAGTTTACCACAGCCGAGTATTGATCCAAAATTTCCTGCGTAATCATAATTATCTATTAGGCTATGTGAGGGTGAGTATGCTGTCAAGCATACCCTTTTAACGCTTCTACAAAGTGATTGTAATGATTTTTTAATAATATCTCTAGAGAAATGAGTGGAACCGACTAAGACGAAAGGTATTTCACAATTTAGGTCGATTAAGACTATTTGCGATTTCTGAACCATATTTTGTGAATTTAAAGGCGTATTTCAAGATGTATAAACTGCCTTGCGTCCCCGAAGTCTACTTTTACGCATCACAAAGTTTGGCAGATTTATTATACCCGCTATGGTGGAACGAAACGCATCCCGCTATTTCATGCAAGAGATTTTTAAGGCAAAATACCTGCAATTAGCGTAAGAAAACCGAATAGCATTTTGAAAGTATTTTGAAAGGTGATAGCATTTGCATGAAAAGATCTCCGATTTTGTTTGATTTTTTAAAGGCCATGCTGCAAAATTCGTTATAGTTCGTTCTTATGCTTCAGACTATAATTTCCATTTCATCATTGAACAGTATACTATCTAACAATTTTCAAAATTTCTGTTACTTCTTGAACAAACAATTTAGGCTTATAATTCTTTTGACAACGGACGGTGCATTTCTTCAATCAATCAGTGACGTATGTTTCGGAAATGATAAACACATTAAATGTCTATAATATGAATTTCGATCGGCGCCAAACGAATATTTACGTGGCTAGTTTGTGCGTGCTGTTTAGATAGACTCTGCGTATAGGTAATATTCGAGCTAATGAAGATTCGACACTTTTTATTGCAAACAAAAGAGCTTACGGTACGGTTATCCTTAAAGACCTGTATTAATTTTTCAAACGAATTTGAAAAATCGACATAACATATCACTCAGTGGGTGCAAGAATCGAAATTCTAAAACAAAAGTTTAGTAACTTGCGCTTTTTATAACCGATATTACTAGATAACTTGATGAGAAGAAGATTCCATGTGAGTAATAGTAGTAGAAGTATTATGCAGTGGTAGTAGTATTATGCAGTAATAGTAGTATTATGCAGTACATTATTTCAACAAATAAGGATCGGTCCTGTTGAAACAAATATATTTTAAAAAACGAGTGTAACGTGCCGAAGAAGAATCGAACCACTGAAAAGAAACTTCGGTGAGGAAGGTCCTTAATAGGAGAGCGAATAAAGCGTTACAATATATCGGAAAAGTTACTATATTCCTTTATTTTGCTGAAGGGTATACAAATTTTTCAAAGTTATTAAAGCTTTATATTAAAATAAAACAAAAATATAAGTTTTTTTTTTTCGTAGTCAAAAGCGCTTCAATCACTGATGCGCACAAACGCAAAAAACTATGAAGAGTTGCAGACAAGCGAATGACGAATATCTCCTGTGTCTGTCATGACAATTTACGGTATGTTTTTGTGCACATAAGCCTATAAACCGGGTGACATTTGTTGTTGGCTGGTTAAGTTCTACGTGCGTTAAATTCGCACAACGACAATTAAGCACGAATTCGCGCACAAGCAATGTTTACAATGTTTGAGTCAAAAGTTAAGAATGTTTTTGTTTTTCATAATGTTTCTCGTGATGATTAACGTAATAATGATGGTTATTGCTTCAATGTGCATGAAAAAAGAAAAAACAAAAAAAACACATTTTGTTAACATTGTTATCATGCTGAAAAACATTCTTTTTAGTCACGGGAAAAGTTGGCGAAATTTGCTCTCACACAGACATTTGTTTTGAACATGTTTGAAATATTTGCCCATTTCTTGGTTTTTTTATTTCTCTGCCCTTTTTTTCAATAAATTTTCTGTAATTTATGGCTCAGATTTTAAAGAAATATTAAACAAAATGTACTAAGACTATTAAAAGCGTGAGTATTTTTCTATTAAATCTTATCTTTTGGCAAGAGGCAAAGTACACCAGTATTCTTTCGAAATGCTTACAATAAAGTCACTTAGTTTTGTTCTTGTAGACTCTATTCATTCTATATGAATGGTAAGCAAATAGATTACCATATATTTCAAATTCATACATCGAATTGAATAATCGATCGGAATCAATGTTAATCAGAAAGAGCAAGGTCTGATGAATACAGCAAATAAGGCAGAGCGTTTCAGTTCACTGCTGATAAGGTTTACTTGGCCGAATTTCGGCATGTTGATATGTGATAATTTAAGGGCATCCAAAAGGGGACCCTTGATTAGTGCTGTAAGAACTCCTTGGACAAACTGCTATCCGCCGTTTGACGTCCCTAGGTAAACTCGGGTGCTTCCCTCGGGTGTAGCGTATGACATATGGTCTAAGTCTAAAGTGATAGCTAACGCTGTCCAGTGAGTAGAACTATACGCACCACAGAGTGCGGCCATTGTCCCTGGAGTGCCAGAATAAAAAAATGAATATGTACTATTATGAGACGTACAAATAACGCTTTAATATTTACGGTCCTTGGGATTTTGAGCTAAATCACAGCCTTGATGAAAACCCCTGAATCTAAGTAAATTACAAGCAGCAGTGGAACAGTTTTACCGAGAGATCTGGATGATATTATTTGGCGCTCAAATCCTCTCCCGCATGGATTGGATTATCTATACTTACTGGATTGCTTTCAAACTTCTGCTGCATACAATTTTAATGTTCAAGGAGAAGAATTGACACAACCATGCCATGCTCTTAGCAGCTACCCAATTACTTCTTTTTGTCCAAGCGCGACATGTGAATCCAATATCGCCTAAGTAGCTAATTATACAGAATAAAAATTTGTTAGTGGATATTTTCCAACATTCTCCATCGCTTCTCTGTGGATAGTTATTACTGCTGGCTGGACCATAAGTTGTGGAATGAAATCTATGGCTTCTCTATGGAGAGTTCTCACCTCTGAGATGCTCGAAAGATCTAATAAGTACTCGATTGCATCCAACATTAATCATAAGCCAGAAAAGCAAAAGCAAACCAGTTCGGTGCAGCTACCATTTCTTGGTGAGGTTTTGATGTATCACTTCGGGAGTTCTTTTATTGAAAACCCAACTAAAAAACTAGGATTAATGTTAGGATATAATTGATGTCATCTCCTATACGGCATATTTTGAATTTGAGAACAGAGGGATAACAAATGCAACGACAACTCGTACAATTTTTTCTCTATGCATTTTTTTTTTTTTCACATGTGGTTGCCCCGCTCCAGATCAGTGAAGTTCCAAATCCAATTTAGGGAAGAACTTTCTTGAATAACATCTAAACAAAAACAATAGAAAATTGTATCATCTATCTATTTTCATTTATATCTACATTTTCACATTGATTTCACTGATTTTCTTTAAAACTTTGTATTTGGATTTTTCCTGCTACATTGAGGCACCTTTCGTTTCAATTTAATCCTAAGAAAAAGTCAACTCTTAACCCAAAAAATCCAAAATTCCCGATACTTTTTGATATAAACTTAAGTATTAAAATAATTTTTCTTTAAATGTTCAAATTGAAAGAAAAAACCGCAATAGTTTGTATTCTATTCATTCACAATATATTTAATATTTCTTTTTTATAGAAAGCTTGATTTATGGCATTAATATATCGTTATTGAGTTTGAATATTTAAGTTTTATTTTAATTGAATTCAATTTCAATTTTTAATTTTATTAATGAATTTTAAAATAATTCTAATTCTCTCCTCTATGAGCTTAAGGCCAGATGTGTAATAGAATTTTAAAGCGAATTTCAGTTTTGGTCGAGTATTTATAAATTTTAATAATTTCAATTTAATTATTTGCAATCTTCTAAAACAGCGGTATGGCTTCCGATGCCGCACCATAATCACATATTTTACTATAGCATAAAATATTACTTTCAATATTAAAAGTTTGACATCAAAACTGAGCTCTGAGTCTTTTTCCAGAAATGGAAATAAAATGCTTACAATAATCTCGGATTCACTAACTATTTTAGAAATATATTTATTCATTAAAATTTTTTTCTCTAAAATAATGCAATTAATAATAAAGTTATTTATTTTTATTTTGCTATTCTCTAACGTTGTGATAAAGTTCTTTCCCTTCTTAAATAACATTTTGTGATCATCTATTCGTTGAAATATCTTAATTTCTAAATCATTTATAGGCTTTCAGGATAATTTCGTGTAAAAATGAATCTTGAATCAAATTTTTTAACTTTTCTATAAATCAGGACTTAGTAGTTTAGTAAGTGTCATGTATCAAAAAAAAAAAAAATATTTTAATAATCTTAAGAATTTTTCGTTAGAAAACTTCGATTTAATTATATTATCGTAAATAATAAAAAAATATATCCGGCCGATCTGACCCCGTCACTAAACAGTTTGAATTCTAAGGTACATTTTATAAAGAAATTTGCAATTTTTGTATGACTTTTACTTTGAGATAATTAGATTTGATTTGGAACAATAAGTCTTTGATAAGCTAAGCCGCCGTTTATTGTGACGTTGTTCACTCAATAGTTATAGATCTGCCCACAAAATAAAAAATTTCTACTGTAATCTGAACAAAATCGAACCAAGTTCACCTTGAACAACTTGGACGTAAGTGGTAGTTTTTATAAATAAATATAAAATTTCCACTTGCACTTCCCAGTTTTATTTATCAGATACATTGTAATAAAGAAATCTTTTGGATTACTTATAGTTTCCAAATAAGATGATTTGCATTTGTCAGTTGAAGAGCTATTTGCGACAAATTCCTCCTGTGAAACTGTAAGTAATACTTCACCAATTTTCAGCAGATATATCGACCGTGTTATCTGGTACTAATTGTTATTTTCAGAGTCGGACTTCTCTTAAATCCTTAAGGAGTCTTTTATAGAGGCTTCGGAATTGGTTGAACTTCTACGCAGATATATACTTTGTAGTCTGGAACATGTTATATTAAAGAAATATAAACTTTATAAACTTTATCGTCTTGATATTGAGTTGAAATGATCAATTGCTTCCCTTTTTCGCTGTGTGTGTTAATAAATTTTAAAATAAAATAATTTTAAAAATTTTTATTATAAACTTTTGATTATGCTTGGAATAGTTCAGCAATGCACATAACGCGATATTGTGTTTAGAAATCTGCGTCTGCAGGTATCTCATCCAATTTTCTTTTTTGTTTGCAAATTGTTTCAATTCGTTTTAAATTTCATCTGCTAAGAAACTTTTTTTGTCCTTTATGTTTTATTAAGTTTTTTCTTTTTTTTTTTTTCTAGAACTTTAACACGCTTTAGAATTTATTTAATTTATTAATATTTACTATTTGTGAAGCTGCGTATTGTGTTTAACACAACGATTCTCAGCCTCTGTGTATGGGAAGAATGCTGTGAGAAAAGCTAACAATCTTTATTTATTTGTACTAAGCTTATTTAAGTGTGTGTGTATGTATGTGTGTGCTTGTGTGTGCGCACGAGTGTGTACAGTTTGAAAAGTTTAACAAATCAAATGTTGACAGTTTGTTTGACAGTTGCCGCAACTTTTGCTTACACTGGCAGCCAATGTCAATAATAATTCATATGCAAATGTATTGGTTGATAAAGGCGGTGACAAAATAAGTTACAAATACATACATATATAGAGGATGTGAAAGATATATATTAAGCCATATAAAAAGTACTGAGCTTTCAAAATATTGTAATTGTCATGCATTCTTTTACTTCTTACAATCTACGGTTACGTAAACAAAAATTCGTGGCTTTAATAAACTCGTCTTCCTCTGTTATCAGGTCCAATATTTTTTAAGCTTTCTTTGATATGTATGCTAATATGATAATACGCTAATACAATATGTATAATGGTGTCAACAGGTGTATAAAAGGAAAAGAAAAACATAAAATGTTAATGTTGCGTAATTTAGCGGAAACGGGAAGCTGTACCTTAAAGATATTGTCATGATGGGTTTAAGATGAGTATCTACTCTGATAGTTTAACCTCATGGTGCAGCTAAGCACTGTACTATTTTCTAGCGAATAACCCCGTCGAATGAGGCTCCATAAATTCTTCAAGGACTAATTTTCACTGGGCATACGCCAAGATCTTCCTCTGGTCAGAGAATGTCCCCATCCAGTTATTTCCGCAACCATCGCAATACTCTCCGCGTGCCGTACCCACGATTAGGCAAGAAGCATTCTCCAAGCAGCGTATTGGGCAAGCAATACTTACAAGGAGCGATCATTCTTTATAGCTATATGCTATACATCACGGAAGACCCGTCCTACTGTCCGTCTCTCGGATTATATTTACTTGGAAATCCATCGGTACAGACCTAACGCCAGACGTGCAATACTGCTTCGATGGATAATGCAAGCAAAGTAGTAGATATGTGCGATCCCTTTGAAGTAAAGCAATTAGTGAAGAGATTCTTCCTGATTCTTCCGATCATCTCTGTCCACAATTCTTGACAACCTGTTGTCAGGCATCGATAGTTAAACCTTAATCCTTCTTAGTCGGTAACTGTTTCAGGCAATCTCATCATCCCGCAGAACGAGGCTATAATTCAGTATAACCTCGTCTGATAGCAAAGTAAGATACCAGCCACAGTCACTAGTGCCTTATGAAATCACGCAGACGTGGGGGCAGCTTATAGATATAGAAGCCATGCATCTTCGCCTGCAACTTCATCTTATAAAGCTTTGCACAAATTCCATGCGATTTTAATAGTCCACCGTAAAATATCGCTTGAGACACATAATCACATAAAGTAAAACATATTGTGAAGTATTTTTGTTTTCTTTTCTTTGCACTCTGATTGCATAAAGCATAAAAGGAAGCATTTCAGACAGTGCCAGTAGAAAAAAAAATTAGAAAACAACTGTTGGAAAATATTTTTCTCTAGGGTGGCTAGTATGTGTAAACCATATTAGATACGCTTCAACTATAATGAAGACATTATTAACTTATTTAGTAAATTTTTTCTCTTTCCATTATTGGCTTAACTGATATATATATATATATATTGTATATATACAAGTTCACACAAGTAGATTGAATTCCCATCAATATATTGTCATTGCTTGCAGTTCAATGTGCACACAGCTTGAAGTCGTGGCCTTATAGGTCTATATACGCAGGTTTAGAAAAATTCTGTACTAAGATTTGTTTCTTTCTTTCTTTTTTTTCTTGTTGTTTTTGGATAACATGATGACAGAAACATGGGGTTGTGAAAATAATAACAATTTGCTACCTATAGGTTACCAGTACATAAATGTGAACATGCAGAGACACAGTGCCTACAGTGCCTACGAAAATAATTGCAAAATTCTTTCAAAGTTTAAATTCACTTGAATGTTTTCACTATTGAGAATTTTGAGAATTTAAGAAAAATATATAATAAAATAATTAAAAAAATATTGCTAAAATCTTTACCTTATGTTGCAATTCTCTACATCCACCATAGAAAAATCAGGTACCTGTATAAAGAGAAAAGCTTCAGAGACCCTATAAAGTATATTTATCCTTAATTAGCATCAAGTTCGGAATCGATTAAAAGCATTCCCGTCCCTCCGTTTGTGTAAGGTTTTTGTGGTAAACATCCTCCCGATTCTAAAAATGAAGCTATCAGCTTTAAATTTGGTAAAAACATTGCATGTTTTAGCACTTGCAGGTCGATATTGACAATGAGCTGAAATCGTCAAAGCACACGTCTACAGTGCAGTATAAACTGAGAACATCGTTGCTTTCTGCTTATTAATTATGAAACTTAGCAGACATACGATAAAAAGTTCTACTTATCTTCTACGAAAATGGAAAAGTCAGCCAAGCCGACCCTATACCGAAACATATTTCGTTGATTTTTGGTTCTTTTTAAGATGAAAGTTGCGGATACAAAAGAGATATATTCCCTCAGAATAGTAGCCTCACCAGTAAAATAATTAACGCTTCAAACGCTTTAATTATAGATTTCAAGTGTTTAAATATCTTAAATTTTATTAATATGGCGTTCAAATATTGATAGAGAAGAACGATTCAATGTTTCGAAACATGAAAATATTGAGTTCATAATAATATTTTTCTGATATATTCAATAAACTTTAAGATACATTCTCCAAGTTAAGTCCTTTCAATCCAAAAACGTGCATTTAAAGTGAAATATTTTCATTTCTTGCTACTAATTTTGGTTCATGACATTTTTACACTTGTAGTTGTGTATATGTAGCACCTTGTTACATCTATTTTTTGAAATGCCAATCGATACAGGGTCATTCATTTTCTTTTTTTTTTTTTGGTCACATTATTTGCTTTTGAAAAAAGTAGCCAATGTTTTGCTCTATACTGTGTACTCCCATGTAGATGCATTATTTATTATTAGAGGTTATGCTGTTACACTCTAGCGAGCAGATATTTTTTTTTTATTCGGCAATTTAGTTTGTCGATCATATCCTTTTTTAATTGTTGGTTTAGTACTCTGCTGACATGATTCCTGTTGTCATAAGTTGAGGGTGGTCCTACCTTACATTTACACAAAGATCTTCTGTATGTGCAGAAGGACATATGTATTAAGATCTATCTTAGGCTTCCAAATTAAGTGTTTAAGAAAAGTGTAAAAAGATTTGAATAGCAATTTACCGTTTTTTGCTTTTTATCTTATCAAAGATTAGCTGTTACCTGTTACCTCGTACCTGTTACTTTGGAATCATGTATGAGAAGACCACCTTCATAGTAATAATTTTTTTATTAACAAAGCCGCTTAACTTGAAATATATTTAGCGAGGGTTAAAAAAAAAAAGATTTCACATTGCATTGTCTAAACATGTGCTATTACATCCATCCCATCGTAACATAAAACGTGAAACATTTACACATGTGCATACATGTACATACATGTATATGCTTTTATTTTTTATTATTCTACGGCGAATTGATTTTTTGTTTTCAAACTTTACCTAATGGTTTTTCATGATCTACCCTACGTTTGAATGATTAGCAATAATGATTTGCAATGAAAAATAAAAATCGTTTTTTTTTTTCTAATTAAAACAGATGCCTCCTACACCACATTAATAACTCTAAACTAAAAATGAGAAAGTATCTTAATTTCGTTCCATCGTATGTACAATTTTTTTAGATGGAAACCTAAATAAGATTTATGACTTACGTCCACGTGAATTATTTGCATATTAAAAAAAGAGAGATTCAAGCCGGCCATGCCTTTCGGAACCTAATGTACTGATTGATTAATAATCAAAATTCATCTCAAGCTTTTTGCATATCACAAATCACACGGAATCAAAAATAAGGTTGAAGTTTAAAATTTTATACCCTTCTATTCAGTAGAAGCCGAAGGAGGCGTGGCACATTCTATGCCGCGTAATGTGCAGATCAGAATTTGATTTTACGTTTACTTACGCAAACATTTTATTTGGAAATTTAAGTGAAAGTGTAAAAGCATAGAAAGATCCGGGGCTTGCTTGGAACGAAAAAGTAGCCCCGGTCGATGCATTATTAAATTTGTTATCCTTATTTCTATGTTTCTATGTTTTTGGAACTCCGTCGAAAGACAGAACTTCTGCTCTCTTCATACGTCTTAATTGTGGGAATTATTTAAATAAACCTGCTGCCGGGTATCTAAAATTCACCTCAATTCATCGATTTTCTTATTTGCTGTTGTTTTTGCTGTTCCTGTCTAATTTGTATATTTTTTGTGCATTACACTCGTTTCAATGCCCTGAAAATCCATTAGTGTTCTTTATCACGTCAGATTTTCATGTTTTTCTTTTTTTTTTTTATGCGAGCACCTAAAGCACCTTTTTTCATAAACACTCAGATATGTTTTGTTTTCATTTTATTATTATTAATACTTTTTCCTCTCTATTAATTATTGATTGATTGATTCATTAGCAGAACACATGTCTACACAATTATGCAATATATGTGATGTATACATTTTTCTCATTATTTACTTTGCTGCCCTTCAAATTCCACAAATTGTTATTCTATTCTAGAACGCGGATATAATTTATATTTATAGTTTTATTTTATTTAATTTCTTTTATTATTTACCTAATGTAGGATAGCATCGTGTACAATTATTGGAACTATTTTTTTGCATACAATGGCAAGGACATTCATTACATAGAAAATTCTAAAGTCATAGTTATACCATTTTACCAAATTCGTATTCAATTAGCCACACGAATCTCGAATATTAGGATTCGAAATGTTTTAAACTTTTAATTTCTTGTCGAATAAAATAAAAAATAATTAAAATTGTGAGGAGCAAGTTCCAAACCAAGTTAAGTGAAACATAACCATGGTAAGAGCTCAGTATGTCTCAAAAATTATTTCAGTATAAGAAAAGATAAAAAATACATGAAGGAGAGAGTTGGATGACAATCAAGGATTAACGATTAATATTGTATCGCGAAGTTAAAAAGCGAATCCATCATTGTTAAATTAAAACTACAAAATATTGTTTTTCGTTTCGTGAACAAAACGATTTTAATTCATTAAAATCGTGAAGGCGGGATATGAATGTATTCGAAATAAAAATATATCAAAATGTAACCGCTTTAATAAAAGTTAGGTGAAAATCGAATGAGGTCAACTAACTGTTGCTGTACATCACTTCGCTCAGTATTATTTCTTATTTCCGCCTTAAATATCGTCAAAAATGGCTTACCGTACATAAAGACTTATTTTGAAAAAGTCTGAAAGGAAAGCTTTATTCTAATTCAATTTTCATAATCAAAGACGGAAGATTACATCTCGTTACCATAAGAACGTTTATACGGAAAGGCTCTACAAACGACGCTATTCTATCCAAATTTTTCATATCCGTTTTTGTAGCTCAATATACTATTTTCCATAGAAAAAAAAATATAGACGTAAAGAATATAAAAATACAGCGTTATATGGGAATTCATGGAGAGGATGATCTTATTACGATCCATTTTCAGTAGAGATTGTCTTGGACTAAAAACGTGGCAAACCGCAGAGTTTCGCCAAAATATGTTGAAATTTAGAATTTTATTCGCACGTCGGAAATACATGAATAAATATCAAAGTAAAAGAGAGAGCAAGAGAGATAGAGAGAGCAGATATATATTTATATATATATATATTTATATATATAAACATATTCATGTATGATATATATGGTATAATAAAAATTAGGTTATTAGAAGGTATTGCATATTGCATCCACATATTTCCACAAACGGCGTAGGGCAGAATGATTTGTTAATGGGCAAATATTTAGATATTCTACCATAACAGTCAGATAATTATGTGTTATGATCCCTCTTTGTGTATTAGTTTCGAATCCCACCAATTTCACACCATGAATAATCAACATAAATTCTGATGTTTCGAGGTTTTGACTTTTGCAAATATTGAAGATAAGATGAATGAATCGTCAATAAGCGCACAATAACCGTTTTGCAAATGCATTTCAGGGATCTTAGCAAGACCGAAAATGCCTTCTGATCTGTTTGGATTGTAAGTAATGGTAAACAAAGAGATTTTTTATAAGCAATTTTTCTTTTATATAATTACAAAATGAAACCACAAAAAAAAATGAAAACTAAAAAAAAATCCGGAAACAATTTTTTTTTGTCTCAAACTCCGTTTATAGTAACAGCAATAAACATGTGGGTTTAACAACCACCTCATCATTAGCAATACCGTAGAGGTTGGCAGAGTATTGCACTTTTGTGTGGATAATAAGAAAACATAGAGCGATTCTTGCACATCTTGTACACTGACCGCATTACAAAACCTCTAAATGTCTTTCCAACATTATTATAATCTTTAAATATATTTAAAGAGTATATGTTTTGCGTTCCTTTACATGCATACATCCATACGTACATACATACATACATAGTCGTCCGTTAGTTACTGTGAAAAGTCTGCTTGGATGTGTGTGAAAAGTATTCCAAGTGCGCGTCTAGAAGAAGAACGCACACAATCAATCGATCTACTGACCACCCAGTTTACAAGCACCCCGCATAGTCACCAATGACTTTGATACAGCAGACGACAGAGAAGACACCAATGTTATGCTGCTGTTGCTGCGGGCTGCCAATGTAGAGTCTGCCGCTTTGTAATAAGTGTTGTCAATGTCTTTACAATCATCTTCATTATTCTTAGAGATATGAGAAGAGCAACAAAAACTATGAATATAAAAAACCACACACATGTATGTACGTGAATGTATATATACATATATATATATATATATACATGTATGTGCGTAAATGAGTACCCTTTACCGGATTGTCTTTGAATGTGCACATGTACTTGACCAACAGTAATATCAATGAGACTCTGGTTGCCGTTTTTGTTTTTGCTGTTGTTCGAACTTATCGTCGCTTTGGTTTTTCTATAGCTTCTGTAGGCAAACGTTGGTGTCTGCTGCTGCTCTTTTTTCCTTTCCTTTTTTTCGGTGTCCGTTTGCTAGGGTTCTGTTTATGTAATACAAATGTGAGCTCGTAAGCAAGAATTTTTCCTTAAGAGATACTAAAGCCACACGTTCATACTCTTGAGCGTTGATACCTTTTTGCTTTAGAACATCACATATAGAAACAGTTGATATTTCCTCTTCACTGAGTGTATCTTCATGTATGCGATTAGATAACCGTACAAGAATGTGTTTCAATTGCCGCAAATTATTTAAATATTTCCCTACAGTTTAATCAAAAATATTCTATAGTTTAAGAGCGAGAGAGCGAAAGGGAAAGGGGGGAGCCATTGCTTAGTATAGAAAGCTGGTATACAGCTGTTCTTTGTATGTATGAATGAAATTCGTTTTTTTTTCATATAAAATACATACACAAATTACGAAATTGTAATCTGCTAAATTGCCACCGGGAGTTCTTTGCACAATACAATATAAAAAACAAAATAAATAAATAAAGAAAAAACATTTAATAAAAAATTATTTGTGACTCTGATTTCTCTTTGCTTTGGCTTGACAATAAATCTGAAATATTCCCATGACCGTTAAAGATTTCAAATACGAGATAAAGGAAAAGCATAGTAGAAAAAAAAACTGTCGCGCCAAAAAGCTACTAAGCGCCGTTAGGCCGTTGTCATTGTTATGACTGAGAACATGGCCTAAGAATTTATGTAATTTCTATTATTGTCCTTCGTTTTTTGGAAGCTAATCTTTTTGCTGTTCTTTGGAACATAAAAAAAATATATCCCATAAAATGATACATAGAAACATTGGTTCATATTAAATGGAGGAGCAAGTAAGCGAGAGAGCTCTAGCGGAGATTTTCACTTTAAGATAACAAGTATTTTGTCTATTAGCTGACAGCTTCAGAAGCCAAATGAAACCTAATGAGGTCTCGAAATGTATAAAATAAAAAGGAAGCAAGAAAATTATATTATATTCGTCTTCAAACGAATCTTAAATACCTAACATTTCAAGTAAACGTATAAAAGTCGTGTAAAGGTTTACGTCCTCTAGCGAATTACAATCGAATTTTCATATAGATTGATAGATGTTTCTGAAAAATCTTAGTCTTAGTCTTTTTTTAGTTTTTTTACTAGTCGCAGATGTAGGTGTTAAGTGCCTGCTTTAAAACTTCAATTGGAGAAATTAACATAGAAATATATGCATCAAATACCAGCTTTTTTTCCAAATTTTTGAGGTACTATGAGATTTCGAAGAGACTTATAGAATATTTGGTGTTTTAGTCTGTATGTGTTACCAACCGAATGAAAAATCTAGTAGACTCACTCACTCTTTAATGATGCGTATAAAAAATGTTTATTTTTTTAGCAGCCTTATAAACATCAGCTTCATCTTCATTTCGGTTAAGTGAAACCTTAGAACAATCCTATTTATAAATGGGAATAAAAAAAACAAAAACAAAAACAAAAAAAGAAAAAAAAATGTAAAGAACACATTCTCGCAAATGTAAGCAATTTTTGGTATCTTTCACAAAAGTTAATCATTGAGAAAATCACTTCCTTCGGTACGAAGAAGGAAAATTGAAATAATCTACGTTACCTTTAGGTGGTGATGTGCAAAATTATGCGATCGACAAAACGTTATACAAATTGTTCTGCACAATCTCTTCAACATCTTTTTTCTTTCTTCAGGTAGATAGGAAACATTTCAGATTTCAGATGTTTGCATATGCTATTCTATTAAATATATTTTATATCCTCTAACAATAACGAACAACAACAACTATTTATCAATAGTTTTAAAAATTAATTTAATTTTTCTACATGCAAGTATGTGAGGACGATATGAGTAAAAGTATTATCCCTGTAATCCCTATATCTACTATTCTCTTCCTTCTTTTTTTTACAATTTTTGTAATTGATCTCCTTTTTTTTTTTAATTTTCTATTTGCTACATACACAACATACTCATATAACAAAACCAAACAAGAAGCAGTAACATCCTTTTAAGTGAAGTACTTAACATCTTTAAGTCTAAATGTAAATCAATACGAAAATAATTTTCATGTCTTTCTTTCATTGTAGTACATACAAGACCAATGGGCTCAATATGTATTTGTCTGGTCTCGTTTAATCTGTAACAATATGTCTTTTGAATGCATTTCACATAAGTATGGACATCTTTTCAGTTAACTTCATCCTTACTTTGGGTTTTATGCTTTAAGTAACTTTGAATATCATGCTCTTAGCTAATGCTCTTGATAGTTAAGGGAAACAGTGATTCAAGAAATGTTTTAAATTCTTTTTTCGTTTTTTTTTTTTTCAGTTATGATAACTTTTCTTTTTTGAAGAAAAATAAATTTTTTCAAAAATGTTTCGCAAAAATTTTGTATTTTGTTTTCTTAAAGGGTCTGATAATTGTTTGTCGAGTGCTTTCAAGAGATATACCATAAACATATAGATTATTCTATTCAAAATTCTTGATTTCTAGTATAAAGAAAGGAATCATTTTGTCACACCTCGAAAATTGATTAGCATACGTTATGTTTTAAATGGTCCTGCGGAAGACAATCGATCTTATTTCATGTGATTTTAAATAAAAGACACAAAGTTGTCGAGCTAAGACTGGGTGGACTTTTTCTCTCTTTTCTAGACCAGCAAATATTTCAATACGTTAGTAATATTTCAAGCGAACATTTCTGATACGTCTTGATGCAAAGGGGACTTTCTCTATCCTTTCAAATCAAAATTTTGGGGTAATAAATTGTTGATTTTGATCGACGAATCCCATTGTTGTCGGTTAGTGAAATATTTCTTAGCAAATAAATTTTTTTTTTTTTTTTTTCTAAATTACCAGCAATAGGCCGAATGCTTCTGCGCTTACAGGCACGCTTCGAAATAACGGTAAGAACCTTAGGTACCGTGGGAAAGTCCCTTGCAAGCACATATCGTATCAAAAGAACAGGACAACGTGATAATGTATCCCGCAGTATTCCCAATATTTGCGAAATAAGTTGTGCGGACAATTTCTCTTTTTAGAAGCTGCTATCAAACCAATCCTAGCAGTATATATTTGCAGTAAACATTCTAAGTAAAATTTGGTCGATTAAATTAGACGAATTTTCATTTCATTTTTTTAATTGCTCATCAAACGGTAGGGAACTAAAATGACTTACCATTATGTATAGTGTTTACAAATCAGAATTTCAGTATATTTGTTCAAAGATTAAGCCGCAAAGAATCATCATACCTTACTTGAGAAGTTTTAAGATTAAGGTACCTATTCCATGACTTATTTGATAAATTGCTGAAAAGAAAAAGTTTCCGTAGTAGATGGCTTTGAGTCATATAACTTGAAAATGTACCACGAAGCAAAAGCTTACAGCTATTATAAGTAAACTAAATCATAATTGAAGACATCAAACCCTCTAACAGAGAATAAACGAACGAAACGAACTTTGAAAAGAAAATCTTAGTGTTTTCTGCCTTCTTCTTGTCTTATTGCATGAAGGTCTAAGTTCTTCTTATTGTGATGAGAATCAAAAGGTAATACAGATTATATTCGTGAAGGCCTCTTCAATAATACTGAAAATATTGTTTACATTTTTTTTTTTTTACAATTTCACATGTATGCGATAGAAAAAAGTTTTTAGAATAGTTTTGAAAGAAAAAAAAAATTTAATATCTCTCACAAAGTCAATAAAGTTTTTCGTTATAAAAGCTGTCGAAATTTATGAAAAGAAATAATTTATAAATATAATGAATGATAAAATTATTTGAAATAAAAAAAAAAGGAAGAAGAATAACGAACCAATAAAACATGACACGATGACAAGCCAAAAGAAGCGCCATCAGGATAAGACTAAAGTGAAGCCGAAGAAATTAACCAACAGCAATAAGGAGAGAAAATAAACAAACAGGCGATCTAAACAAATATTTCTTAAAAGTTTTTTGTTCATATACAAAAATGTGTGTGTGTGTGTGTGTGTGTGCATTTTTCTTCACTCTCAACACGATGAAGCGAGAATTAAACAAAAAAAAAGAAACTTTTAATTGTGTAAAGAAATGCCTGAGCATATTTTTAATGAATCAGTGAAGCGCATAAACATCCCCAGGCAGCCAATGATGATCCCATTGTAGCACTTTAACGGTAAGGCAGCCAGAAGAACGCTGTTGAAATATAAGTTTTGGTTATCCCTAAATAAACGTCATCGTCATTGAAACGTTGAAAACGACTGAATGCACACATAAGCATCGAAGATTGAAAGCACTGATTAGGCGCTGCTCACTGATCGATTTAAGCCACAATATTATCATGATCACAAGTTCAGCTTTTTTTTTTTGTACTTTTTTTTTTATTTAATCGATGCAACATCAAGAGATCATCTACACAGGGCGCAGGGGTAGGTTCACTTTGGCACTGAGGGCATTAAAATCAACATGTCATAGGAATGCGGTCTGAATGACTGACTGACTGACTGACTGACTGACGGTGCATATAAGCAGGTGAGAATTATAAGCAACGATAAACAAAGAATGCAAAGAGAAAAAGAAAGTAGAAGTGCGATTAAAAAGAGTGAGAGGTTGTGGCATCAATTAGTCTTGATTGCTTTTGTATTTTGATGAGGACAGAGAATAGGGATTACAACAAAAATTTGTTGAAAAATTATTTTGAAATATTTCGTGTTCTTTATTCTTTTATTTTTTATTTTTGTTTTTTTTTTTCTTTTTTTTGAGAACGTTTACAAAAAATATACTTAATATTAAAATTTATATATATTATTAGGGAACGCCTTTCTTAGCTCAAGTTCTACATATGGCGAAACCACAACACTAGTAATAGCAAAGCCCTTTCAATATATTATTTCCCACATAAGACTCAAACATTTTTATATTTTCTTTAAGTTACTTTTTATTTGTTTTCGTTTCCCTGAAAACCAAATAACATTTGTGTGCGTCTGGATACCAAAATGGCTTATCACTAAGTTTTTCTGAATAAAAATTAAAGTAATTTAATTAAAAAAAGAAAAAAATAAGTAAAGAGCAGCAATAAAGTTGAAATAATCTTCTCGGTAATGGACAAAAGTTGCAGCGATAAAGTAAAGTGTCGTTGGCCGTAATTCCTGCACCATAAAAAATGAAAAAAAAATAGTTCTAAAGATATATTTCGTAAGCTGGTCAACTGCTTTGCCGTTCATTATCTATGGTAGAGAATATAGTTCGGATAAGTAAATATGTGAAATTTTATTAATAAGCGTTGGAACGAATGTTGCGGTCTCATCAGCTATATTAGGGTTACATTTATTATGCACAACACTGGTTTTAATTGTATTTCAGTTCAGTTTTAAATGAATTTGTAATAAGCAACAAAAATCCCCTAAAAGTGAGATCGACAAACGTATTTTTTTACTTCTTTTTCGTATTTTTAAGTCTGTTGTCTTTCAGAAAGTGAGAATGAAGACCTAACGCATAAAAAAATGACCGCATTTTTGTGATTGTGCGTATGTTTACTGATCGCATTGTTGAAGTGTATAATTTAACAAATAACATGAGATTTTAAGATAATTCACCCGCTTCCCCTTTGTTCATCTCCGCTTTCTTGACAGCTTCCCTCTTTTTTGTCTGCCTATTGATATCACTACCCAAGCGATCCGTTTTTATTTGCTTTTCCATCTATTTGCTCGTTTGTTCCCCCGTTACTCAATATGACCAGTTGTTCGTCCACTTGATTATCACTTGTGTGTTCCTCTATTTGCTCGTTTCGATCTATAGGACCATCACATGGTTTGTCACTCAATCCTTTCTGCCGATCAATGATGCGTCGATGCATAATCCTTAGCTCCATTTGGTTATTTAACCCCTTCGCTTATCAATTCAATCATCCATTGCCGCAATCCTCAACCTCTAAAGCCCGCCTTCTCTATCTTTTATATCTCCTCTCCGTCCGCCTTCGGAACCTCCTTTTGGTGCGGTCGCATTTATTGGTCTTTTTATCTATTATTAGTCAAAAGCTTTAAGACGCATGGAATCTTGCGCAAAATCCTTTTGCTACAATGCTGTTTACGAAAATCTGTAAGTACAAGTCCACGTTTAAAGCCGTATTATTTCGTAATAATTTGTTTTAAAGACCAAAAGTTTTTCTCTCTTCGCAACCGCTTAACATGATCTGTCAAAGTACGCTTTTTCTCGATGGTATAGTAAATCTTCAATATGCGAGTAGATACAGATTCCTTAAGATAAATACAATAAATGTGTGCTCTACTTAAAATATTTAAGTGAAGTTGATAAATTTGTTTTTACTATTAAAGGTGTAGAAAGAACAATAAAACCTTTACGATGTTATTAAATTATAATTCAAAACTTAAAGTACACAAAAATTTAAACAATTCTCGTTTACAACTGGAAAGGGAAATAAGGATTACAGTAATAGTTTGGACTTAGGTATCTGATGTACAAAACTTAAGTTAAAGAAATAAGAATTTCGCTTCTCTTTCTATAAGCATCAAACTATGTGTGATACGGTTTTTTCGTTATTATCTGCTCTGATTTGATTTGCACTTGCATTAGCAAGCTAAAGCTTTGCTTCAATTTACTTCAATCAATCTATTTATATATATCTTCTAGGCTTGAACTTGCTATATCCACGGTCATCCATTCTGTTGTAATCTTCAAAAGTATA
This sequence comes from Glossina brevipalpis, assembly GCA_000671755.1. Classification (NCBI taxonomy): domain Eukaryota; kingdom Metazoa; phylum Arthropoda; class Insecta; order Diptera; family Glossinidae; genus Glossina; species Glossina brevipalpis. The sequence continues at coordinate 648,764 of KK351015.1, forward strand.
TATTAAAGTTCGTATAAAATATTTTTGATTTTCAAAAATCTTTCAATCACTCATTACGCCTCACTTCTGTGGAAAATCTAGAAAATGTAGGCATAAGTTCTTCAGAATCTGTATAAGATCCAAATATCTTTTCTGCTCCACCGTCTTTACTTAGCAACAAAATGTTATATTTCTGAGGAATGCAGTTATATCTGTAGTGATATTAAAGATTATAACAAATTTATAGGACCAGACTTATGTTAATGACACTTAGACTGTTAAGCAATAAAACGAAGGAATCTTTTTGATGTTTAGGTTCCATATTTATCACCAAAACTTTTCAAGAATTTTTGCGTTACACTTTTTTCCTTGCAATATAGGATTTTTCTATCCATTCGAAGTCGCAGGTTATGTCATCCTCACATCTAAAACTTCGCATTTATACAAAATGACTTTCACAAGCGAGTCAACTACTGTAACTTGCTCTAAAAGAATATGATTCAGACAGATAAAGAATCTAAATGTATAGCTCGGATTTTTCAGATCTTCTCCATAGACTATATTTAAAAAATCAGCTCTATCGCTGCGACCATAAACATCTTTATAGCATTTAAAGCATTTAAAAAGAGTCGAAAATGCCGACAATTGATTTTCGTGTAATTTTTGCACAAATTTTTATTGTATCGCTTTTTAGTTTTAGCTCAACAACAATAAATTGAAAAGTAATTTTTTAAATAAAATTCGTTTTTAGTTATCTGTTGAAATAATTCAATAAATGCCATTTAAATAAATTTACCATAAATGCATCTTATTAGATAGAGAAATAAAAGTAAGAAATAGCGAAAAATAAAGGCAACCTATTAAAAAACATTCCTTTCTAATGGAATTGTGTGATAAATGTAAAAATGTTTGTGTTAAGCGCAAAAGGAAAAGGAGTTTACTTTTGTTATTCCACATGGATACCGGTGGTCACCTATGCGTGTAAGTGTTCAGTATAAGCCACCTGCTTTAGAAAGTTATCTATAGAAAACAAAATGAAAAATAAAATACAAAAAAATAAATAAATAAAAAAAGGAAAGAAAGTAAAATATTCAGGTGGTTTTGAAATTAATGTTAAGAGTAAACAGCAGAAGAATATTTATTCACTCTAAGGCGAATTTTGAATATCGAGATCTTTTCTTTTTCATCGTATAATTTAGTTCAATTCGATTCTCTTTTAATATCTATGTAAGACTCTACAGCTGGATTACTAGCTTAGCTATTAAATCGTTAAAAAATGAAGTTTTCCAATATTTTGAAATTTTTATTTGTTGGGGAATTAACTGATTATTTAGTAAAACTATTAAACAATCGTAAATAACATTTTCTCAGACATTTTCATTTAGATCGCCAATGTTCTACTGTTTCTCAATTTACCTGCATATTTGTCTATGCTGGTCCATTCAGATGTATTCTAACTTGTCGATTAAATTTCAGCGCTTTTTCTTTTTTTACGTTTGTAATTTCACAGCATCTTCAATCAATCAATCAATCAATTGTTAGCCTTATGGTACTCTACGGTGTATGCATAAGTACAGATGAGAAATCTTTCGATTTTACGAAATAAATTTAAGCTTTAATTTGTTGCTATAGTTGCTTTGGTCCACGTTTGTGGTCAATTCTCACTAACAGTAAGTGTGAGAAACGTTAGAACTGTTAGTATATTTAGCAAAGCGTAACATTGCTCTTGAGAAAGCATTTTAGCATCTTATGGAAAGACACCATTTCCTTGATCATTTCATACTGGATGTAAAGCAGTATATGTTCGAAAACTAAGGGGATTTCTTCTTTAATACCCATATAAAGCTTTTTAGGCCAATGAAACCTAACTAAGAAATTTTATCACGTCTTTCCTAGTTTTTAGATATTGATATTGATAGTGAAATTGTTTGTGTGGAAATTAGAATTGGAAATGTTAAGAAATGTTTATGGTGATGAAATGCACTTAAAAGTTAAAAATTATACAAAGACTTTAAAAATGATGGAAAATGAACAAACTCTGGCCCACTGATATGATTACGGGTAACTGTTTTCTTTCTCTACGGTTAAAGAAATCACTAAGTAGTAATCATTTTGAATCGATACAACCATTAAAGAGACTTCGTTGGCTGCTGTTAAAAGTGTACCCAGAAAACGAGTAGAATAAATATTTTAGTGATTAGAAAAAAGTTGGGGAATGGAGATTACTTGGAAGAAGGTAAAAGAAATAAATATATATTATGTATCATATATAAATAATACAAATTTCGCTTATTTTTTCAACACAACATTGTATTTTTCTCTTTGTAAAGCCTTTAAACATTTATAGTTTAAATTATGTATTAATAATAAAAACTAAAATATCTACGTATTATTAGCATAAGTAGATCTTATATTAGTACAACCACACACTATTAGTACAACTATTAGTACAACTATTGAAGCCTAGACCAAGCTCATACTATGTAAACAACTGTAGCAGAGATATTAAATAATCCAGCTGAAGCTTTCTTTTGTAGTTTTGTCGAATTTTTCGGATTTTTCGCCCGACATTTTAGAAAAAATATATTTTCGTTTTTCTTCTATTCTCTCTACTAACGGTTTTAAAGCAAGAAACTTGGTCCGTTTATTTTGATATAAATTTATACTTCATATTTAGAGTTCATAAGCATATTTTAAATACAAAATATTGCTAAAATATTAAAAATAAATAAAATCAAATAAATCAATTGAAATGATTTTCTCCCTTTTTTTTAAGTATACTTGGAGCATTTTGATCGTCAAGAGTTCATATAATAAATTTAGAATAGGAGGATAACCCAGGAGAAGTAAAAGGTCCTACTGCAATTACTTGAAATAAATTTTACGTTTAATTTTTTGTTTTTTCACCCAAAGAGAGTAGTAATTTCTCATTTATATTTTACACAACTTTGTTGGCGGTCTGAAGGGTACTAAGCGGTAAATATACTTTAATCGCCATCAACTAATTTGGACAACAAATGTAAAGTGTCTCAAATGTGATGATGAACGCATTATACACATTTTACCAGTCAGTAATTAATGATAAAAAAAAAAGTATTGGAACATTTAAATCTATATATCTAGTGAGAAGGATATATACAGTTTTGTGTTTAACAATTGCAACCTTAACTTAAATACATTTGTAACATGTAAGGCTAGTTTTTAACCTTTTATTCTAATATTTGCTGAGGATATTCTTTGTTATTTCATCAAACAAGTTGTCTTCAGTTTTTTGATGATGTATGTGTGTTGAAGCTGAAAATTGTGAACGTATGTTAATAAGAAAAACAAATATTGAAAAACCAAAATAAATTTACTTTAAGGCTAAAGCAGAGAAAAACTCTATAAGAGGCCAACACATACACAAACATACGAAAAAACAAATCAAACACAAAATTCCATCCGCAGAACAGGCAACAAAGAAAACTCTGTTTGTTACTGAAATATTCGATTGGCTGCTGAATATCTCTGCAAATATACACTAAGAATCAACGCGATCTTCAAGATTAAGAAGCACGACACGTAGAAAGACAACGTTTAGTTTTTCAAAATCGCTCGTAAATAGTCAGGCACCTTCAAACAGAAGATTAGTAGTAGATAACTATTTGAGAAGTAAATGAATTCATTACATGCTTAAATTAAACCGGCCGTGTACAGTCGTGGTTATCTGGCGTTCGTTAAACTTTATTAAATCATCAGTGTTTTCTAAAGCAACTTTTCTTCAATCCAGACTAAGTGGAGACATTTTCAATTTACCGCAACTGAAAAGACAAAAGCTAATTGTAAAAACTAGATAGTTTGGGATTATTTTATATGTTTTTTTTACCTTTTCTTGTGAGAACAGCAGAGTACTTAGTTCTTCTTTTACATTTCCAATCCTTATGTCATTCAATTTTTACTGGTGTAAAGTTAGTCGACTGCGCCTTGGCCAACTTTGCAGTCGTTCAGCCGTCTTCGCACTTCGCGTCATTCCTAAAGTAATTGATATTGAAGCGGCATTGAAAAATCAACAAGATGAATACAAAAACTGAACAAAAATAGAAAATATGAACATAAACTTAAACCTGAATAATGCTTCAGACATATAGCGATAGATATATAGCGAATATAGTCAGAGAAATTAGTGAAAAACTTTTTGGAAATTGTTCAATTCCAGTTTTCGTTAAGTCTAAAGTGCATTAAAAAAAATCTAATTTCATTGCCACGGCCAGGGTCTTCTACTACCAGACCGTTTGAATCTCGCATATCTCATTTTTTACAATAATTTGAGGGCCTCATTAATTTGGGGAAGGATTTATATATATATACGATATATACGATGTCTAGTGCTATGGACCCTGAATGACACGCTATTTTTTTTTTTTTGATAACTTCTAGACCCTTTCAAAATGTATTAAAAATCTGGAATAGCCTTAGTTAGTTAATAGTAATAGCTCTTCTGATTCTGCAATCATAGTTCAAGATTTAGTTGGTTTAATGTGCAGGATTTTTTCAATTTTCTAATTTTAAGAATTATTTTATTGTTTTTTTATATCTACTGTCGAAGGGTATATTTCATTTTGTCATTTTGTTTGTAACTACCAAAAGGAAACTGCGGAGACCCCCAAAGTGTATATGTTCTTGATCAACATCAAACCTAAAATCGATCTGAGCATGTCCGTTAGTCCATCTGTCCACCTGTATAATGTCTGTGATAAGTATTCTCCTGATCGCAATACTGTAGACATCGGCTATAAAATATGCTGAAAGCAACTCTGTTTTCTGGTATTCTGTTCAGGGGCCATCGACCGCAAAATACAAATTTCCCCGGTATTCCATAAAAATAGAAAGAAACTGCAAAGCTCAACTATTAAAATTTGGTTTTTTCTTTTTCCTTTTTTTAAGATGAAGCGGGTGGGTATAAAAGATTCGGCACAGCTGAATATAACTTTCTTACTTTTTATTTTTGTTTTTATATTCTATTTTTATATAATTTTTATAATCATTTTGTTCATTTGTCAATGCCGCTTAGATATTAATATAATTACCTTAGAAAAGATACGAGCAAGTGTAAGGATAATCCACCTTTTAGCAGAAACGAAAATTTGAGCTACGCACGGTAGGCAAACTTCACGCAAGTCAAAGTGTTTGTTATTCTTATGGTTGTTAATGTTGGTTGGGTATCACTAAGCTAAATCAAGTTAGTTTTTTGTGTTTTTGTGTTGATGATATATAATATTTACGGTTTCCACTATTCCACTATTGCTTCTGCAATCTTTGGATTAAGGTCCACTTCTATTTTCTTAATACAATTCCGCCGGCATCTAAAGAATTTTATTGTAAAGAATCCATTTAAATAATGTTTCGTTTGTAGCTCTATAAAGTGGCTATGGCGTTCCCATAACCCAAAATATATTTCATGTCAGATATGTTGGCTCCATGCAAGGTATGTTTCTAATACTGCGGTTGCTCCATTTTAACTTCATCTACAATAAAATAATTAATAGCATTTTTAACCCTTTGTCCTCGAAGTTTTTCTTCATTCATTCATATTACCTGCAACTCAAGGGAATTTCAGGCGAAAGATCATATTCAGATGGAAGTAAATGATATGCATATTAGTAATCTTGGCTTTTCTATCACAAAAATCACGACAATAATGTGTCTGCCATCTTTCGGCTGGAATTTTTCTGTTAGAATACACTACGATTTGAAAATTATTTGCATTGTCTTCAGAGCGGAATTCACGAGTTTGAAGCAAATTTTAAATGGTGCGGAATGTATGGATCATGTTGAAGTCTTTTATCTTAATTATTTCATGTATGAGAATTGAAAAAATGTCGGTTGAATAACGTCTCTCCACTTCTGGTTTACCTAATTTGAGCAAGTGTATGTCTGTATCAAATCGAAAAGATACCAAAATGCTATGTGATGAATTAAAAAAAAAAAAATTGTTCGCATTTAACTGATTTTGGCAGAGTATGGCGACGAATAAGATTGTTTATTTAACAGCACTTTCCTAATTGTCGATGAGATTTGGTCCTACTGATGGCAATTATAGAGGCAAAATGCATATTTCAAATGGCGGCTAGTTGTTCGATTCTAAAAGATTGAAAAAAGTTGAGCTTATTGACACTTGAAGACCGGCGAGCCTAACCTTAAACGTGAAAAGTTATTATTAATCTTTGCACGGAAAAATGCGAGAAATAAACTTGTTCTTCAATTGCACGCGTGCAGACGAAAAGACGAATAAATTTACTCAAAAACTTTAGGACAATGAAGAATATATACTTTGTTACCACATTTACCGAAAAAAAATTTGCTATAAATCTACCTATCGTCAATGGCTTGATGATGATGACGATGCATGTGTTTTATTTTAAATATTTCGAAAACATTCGCCTACGGAATACATTAAACAACTGTATTATATTTTTAATATGTTTCTCTATCTCTCTGTTTAAGCCAGCTAGCTACCGTTGAAGCAGCGTAAAACCGCCAGCAATGAAGAGCAACATAGTGTCTAACGTGTAGCTGTTTTATAAATAAATGCTGATAACGTGAACTTTGTTGTTAAGTTGGGGTAATAAAATTTGAATTTATGGTGAGATTCCATTAAAAATTTCTACTCCTTCTGTTTCCAACAACGGGTTTTGAAAAAAAATATAAAAACGTAGAGGCAAATGAGTGATATAAAAAGCGAAATAATAATAAAAGGAAAAATGATTTTTTTTTTCATCTGTAAGACATGAATGAATCTTTAGGTAACGAAGTAAGTAGGAAACGAGGTAACAAAGTACACATAAGAAAAAATATTCCTCACTTCAACTATATCACTTCAATACGTCATTTTTTTTTGCATGCATTGCCGCTTAGTCAACTAAAAAAACCATCGTCGGTAAAATGTCGTCTCGCCACCTTAGCGTGATACTCCTAATATTCTATCCCTATACCTAGATAATCATTAGAATTCCGTTCGCGAGACTCAGTAAACCTCATCTCTGTGGCTTTCGTACCTTTGTAACTGATACTCCAGCGTTGGTAGATAGACTATAGGAGCTTATTCTTTTACAAGTATACGGACCGTTGAACTTTGTGGCACAACATTAGCATTATTCTTATATTAAGAAACAAATGATTTGAAATGACTCTTATTTACTAATCACAAATGGTCAGTCGAAGTCACTTATGTACTTACAAAGCATTTAATTGTTTTGGTCTTCTAAGTCTAGGGCTGCTTCCCATAAGTGAGCTATTCTTGCTTATGAGGGGAAAAGGCACTGTAACAGCTTAAAAGCAAACAAAACAAAAACAAACGCAGTCCACAGTTAATAATGCATTTTCGTTTAGAAACGCCTTTAAATGAACAGATATATTACCTAATGGCAACTGTGACCGTATTAGAAGATTTAGAAATGAACAGGTAAGACATTAGGCTACAATTTCCTAATAGGCCTTCATTTTCCACAGTCATTCTTTTCGAATCACTTGGGAAAGAGCTCGAAATTTAAGAAAAAATTGATTCCAGGTAATAAATTTTTTCTCCATATTCTAAACAGTTCAACACATCCACTATTCCAATAAAAATATTGTTTTTTTTTCCTGAAAAATTTACATCGGCTTCCCTCTTAGCGATCTATAATGTAAAGCATAAGAAAACTTGTCAAATTCCAAGACGATCCTTCCAATGTCGAAGCAACTTTTTCGTATTACTTTCTGTAAGCCCAAATTAAGCTGAAAGTATCGCAATGGGAGGCAACTATTCTAATGAACATATCTGCGATACAAATCTGCTACTGTAGTCTACGTAACTGTTACTTATTCTGGTACATGATGTCTGTTTAACTTCTAAAACGTCGAAGCTAGTAGACGTGTTATAGCACATCCTTCAAAAATTTTCAAATATAGTTATCTCACCAAAAGTATAACATCGTACTAGGAACTCATTTGCCATAGCCGGTCTTGTTGGAATATTTTGGGAAGAGCTCGAATTCATTTTGTCATTTTGTTTGCAGCACTCCGAAGAAACCTTCAGAGACTCCACAAAATAGCTATATTTTTGATCAGTATAAAATTTAGAATCGATTTAATCATGTCTGCCCGTCCGTCGCTTGTCCGTGCGTCCGTCTGTGCAATGTAAACATTCTCCTGGACGCAAAAATTCAGTAAAAACACAGGAAGTTCTGGCACATAGGTTGGTACTAAATCGGTTAAAAAATACGCACTAAATTTTGAGAAGTCTTTCTTACGTTTTACGTGAGTATATACTTTTAGGCTTCTCTTCACGTTGTGCTTAACCACAGAACTATTTCCAATGAACGATAGTCAGCGTCCCCCAAATAGTGGAACAATCCTCGCAAGGGGGGCTCCACGATTCTCAAGGTTCCAGAACAAACATTCACTGGGTATAGTGCATTGTTTCTCTCTGGTGGGAGGAAACCCCTATCTAGGTACTTCCACAACCACCGCGATACTCCCCGAAAGGTCGCACCAGCGATCAAGCAAGAAAGCATTCTTCAATCAGTGTGTTGGGTAAGCAACACTTACAAGTTGCAGTCTTTCTTTGGCTAACCTGATCCCCTCGGAATTTGGATGGTCCTTTGGATAACTATACATCCCGGAAGCACCTCCTACCATCTTATCTCTTCGATTATTATGTATTTGGTAAATAATCGACACAGCCCATAACCATCCATGCTCCCATACTCGACACTGCTTCTATGAATCACACATCGCCAAATAGTAAGTATGTGTACAATCTCTTACCGTTGTGGCCCGGGTAGCTCAGTCGGTAGAGCATTGGACTTTTAATCCAAGGGTCCAGGGTTCAAGTCCCTGCTCGGGCGCTACTTATTTCACAGAAATAAAAAAAATTGCTTTTTAGAAATAGAACAAGTAAACATATCGTAGTCAGGTAACACTATACCATGACAAGCGCGCTAAACCGTTTCATCAAAAAAAAAAATTCTTTTTTCTCGCTATAAAATATTAAAGATTATATTTTGTTTCCGGGTAAGGATATACTTTTTATGAGAAACGTTGCAAGCGGCGGTATCCAAAAAATAATACAGCGTAGTCCAAATTTTCCACAGTTACTTTTTATACCAAATTAATAATATGAATCGAATTTCATCATGAAATCTTGCCATTTAAAGGTTCATTTTTTATCAGAACCCGTATATGGGGAACATGTCCACAAACTAAGCTGGTGTGGTCTAAATTTTATAATTTTAAATTTTTGGTCTTTTCATCTACTGCCGTAATGAAATATGAAAAATTACACCTTTTTCCCATTTAAGGTTTTTTCTTTTAATTTTTCTTTTATAATTTTGGCTTTAGAAATTTTAATTTTGTAGAATAGCTTAAATCAATATTTTCAATGCGTTGTGTGTTACTGAATTTGTTCGTTTTTTAAACTTTTTCACAGTTTCTTAGCAAATTGCAGGTTAAACCGGGTCCATTTTGAAAATCGTTTAGTGTACACGAGAAATAAGAACATATGCATTAAGCTTCGTTTTAGATTTTTGCTGGCAATAATAGAAAAGAGTTTTTTTTGATGTATTAACTATAGGAGTGTTTCTAAGCGTAACAAAGTACCTTGTAAGGCTGGTATAGTAACAATCGTCTTTCGATTATAGTTTATCAAATGAGTAAATTAGTGTCACCTTTTTGTAAGAACAACTACGCCTTCTAACTAACTATAATTTTCGATCACGTGCAAATATATATATATATATATGTTTATTATACATACATGTATGCAAACATTACAACAAACAGGACAGGCAGATAATAAATACAACTCGACAATGTAAGCCTTCTTTCCCTTAAAGCAAATATAAGCGCATTTCATACAAATCAATTAAAGTAAATTGAAAGCCATTTATTTAATATAATAAAATATTGACTAAGAAGACATGACTTGACTTTATGTTCACATATATATTGACATATTCAGCAAAGATTTCTTGGAATCGTGTAAAAGTCGGAGCGGTGCGCATGCTAGTCGTTTTTGTTGTTGTTGTTGTATTTGTTGAGCAACATACCTTTGGCGAACAGATATAATTTAATGTCATTATTAGCGTGAGACAATGGATGAATTTGTAAATAAACCAAAGCATATACATAATATTTATTATTATTATTATTGTAATGTCAAAACAGTAATTTTACAATAACAACAAAATAGAATAAACTTATCATGGCACAAAAGGGTATTGGACGCGTTCTGTGTTTTTCTGTCTGATTCGGAACAATTATGGTATCTGATAAGATTATGGCTTAACGTGTAAGACATTTGAGTACACACCGTAAAGTGTCTTGTGGTGGGAGTATAAACAAAAAAAAAAAATTTTGAAATGAATCTTAAAAGGTTTTACAACTGAAAACAATTCCCGGAAATATTCAATAAAATTTAAGTAAATATTAAAAATGTTAAATAAAAAAAAAATATATATATATATATAAAAATTATAACAAAATATCGAGAAAAAAAGAGAAAAAAAAAATAAAACGTTAAATTGACTCATTTTCGTTCTTTAAATAATTTGCTGTTATTCATTCACGAAAAGATTCCAGGCAACGACTACAGCGCATTAACAGCGACGAGGGCTGTATAATTTTTTAACACCTTTTATTGCCACACACAACGTTTGTTTTCTCCTGTGTTCGTTATATGTGAATGTTATAAAAAAAACAAGTTACGTGCATATATAGTAAGTTTAAGTTAGTTTATTGGGATGTTACCGATTGACCCATACACATAAACACATGTGTGTCTACATCGTTTATTTTCTATATAAGAAGTCTCCGTGCCTGTGTCGTTTTTTAATACCTTTACTAATTAACTGAAATAAACGTTAAAATTAATAACAAATTAGTAACACACCATAATCACCAGGCATTCCACCATCACCACTACCACCACCACCACCACTACCGTCGCTTTCATCATCACGAAGTTAAACGAATGCAGACAATGTGCAGCGCGAAAAGAATGAATTTTTATACATGTCCACGCATGTCGATAGACATAAATTTCTATATACAACACCGTGTCTGATTTAGATTAGTAAAATTGTGAGTTTTAAACTTAGTCCTTTCATTTTCTTTTTTTATATTATTTTCATTATTCTACAATAGTGTACACTGGATGTCCGCCTAAATTTGTCTTATTATATTCCTTTTTAACGATTGTATTTGTTATTATTAAAGTAAATAATTTAATATTTCTTTAAAAAATACATTTATTTTGCTATTTTGTTTTTTTTTTTTTTAAATAGAAGGAGAGGTATTGGGGTAGTAACATTGGAGGAGGTTATAGGACATAACTTTTAGTTTTATGAAAAAAAAAAACACATTTTCGACTAATATTAAAAATGGCAACACCGGGGTCATTCTGACGAAGCATGTTGAATCTGAGGGGCTTCGCAGAGTGCAGTGTAACTGGCCAATATTTGAATTTTAAAAAAACGAAAAAAAAGAAAACAAGAAATTCTTATAGTAAACATTCCTCTGTATCTAGTCAAACACGGGGAGAATTTAGAAAACATTATCTTCGTTCATTAATAAAAAATGTGTAAATTAACTTATTGAAAATCCGCCGCGTGTTTCAGTAGAGAATTTCATTTAGAAGGTACTGTAAAAAAATCAAATAAAAGAGCATAAGTTGTTCTAGTTATGTTGCGTGCCGCTTTGAAAAAACCTGTTTCAAGAAAAACGTCTTTATAGTTTTAGAATGTTTTGGAGACGCATAATGTAATGAGAAAATAATATAACAATTTTTCGTATATATTTCTTCATTAGCCTGAAATCCTGGGAGCATAAAAATGCCCTTACATGTTCAGGTATTCTTCCTCATTCTCTTCCTCTACAGTTTTTTGCTCAAAAGTGCCTCTTTTCTTATATCTATCTATCTATCAAAGACAGAATCGGATGTTTTCCACTATACGTGAAGCGAAATGGTAAAGATAATGGCGAGTAATTGTATAATTAATTATTCTATAGTCGAATTCATAATCAACTTCAAAAACTTTATCATAAACTTGTATTTTCTTGCCGAAAAACATACAACTTAACATAGGCAGTCATTTTGGAGCACTTAGAGAAAACTCCAAAATGTCAAAGGGAAGATTTAGGTTTACTACGATCCATCATTCACATAAATTTCCAAATTGCATCTTAGTCGGCCATCACCGAATTCGAACTTGCCAAAATGACACTTAAGAGATTATGACTGCTGTGCGTGCATACTGATTTTACCTCAAATTGGATGAATCTTCCAACAAAGAATATTGAATGAAGTTTCCAGTAAAGAAACCCATCGCAAGCGACTGTATGGTCGAAATTTTTGTGGCCGCTGGCTACCCGTTGGTTAATCTGTTTGCCCCTAGATTTTTACCCACAGTACGTATGCACGAAGTTGATGAAGTGAAAGAGTATACTAAAAGATTGATTCATTCCAAATCCCTCCGTATTACATATATCCGTATATAAGCTTAATACATGTTAACCATAAGTGATGTAGGAGAAGGTTTTCCTTTTGTATAAATTATGTATGCGGAAACTTTCAAAAAAAAAAAACCACGAAAATATCTGTAGAGAGTGCGTTAAAAATGTTCCCAGCAAATACGCTTGCTTGCTTGAAAAAAGAAAAAATCCAAGTTTTGAAAAGAAAACTTAAAACAAAATAAAAAATAAAGATAAAAAAAAAAGTTATCATAATTTATGAGAAACAAAAGAAAAATTACTAATAAATAAAAAAGACCACACGCAGGATTATATTGAAAGCTACTGCTTTACGGTACAAAGCTTAATTTTCATAACAAAGCAACGAAAGTCCATAAAGAGAAGAAACTCCGCGCCACGCACATATACAGGAAAAAAAAGGCAATTAATTTATTAATGATCTGCATTTAAGACAAAAATCGAAGCGCATTTTTAAAGTGTTAACAGAAGAACATGGTAAATGGGACAAAAGGCTCGTGCGTGCGTTTATGTACACATGTGCAGTTTCGAGAGCAAGGTTATGACGCACATGAGCACAATTTGTAGGCAATTAAAAAAGGTATTGATCATAATTTATACGAATTTGACATTTTTATATTTTTTTGTTTTGAAAATTTCCTGGCTAAAGGCATACTGCGCGTATAGGAGGAGGACGGAAGCTAAAATTAAAACAGCTGGAGATCTTAGAAAACAGAAATTGTAACAAACACAAACAAAATCGTACGATAGCTTGTTTGAGCTCAGCTTATAAGATTATCAGATTAATTTCAATTCGATATAATTAATCAATTAGCAAAGCAAATTTTAAACAAACATTTCAAAAAAAAAAAAAAAAGAAAGAAATGAAAAAAAAATAAATTTTTTTCTAATAAAATATAAATAACAACTTAATTATCTTCGAAAACAACGAAAATCATAATTTTTTAAGGCGTAATTTACATATATATGCTAATTTTACTAGAAAACCACTAATAGGCTACAGCGTGTATATGTGAGAAAAGCTCTTAAAATCTTTTAAAATTTTTTTTGTTAAAGTTATAAGCGCACACATCAGCAGCATCGACCGAAAACCGAAACTTCTTTTATGATAATAAGTGTGTGTGTGTGTGTTATTTTAATATAAAATATATATACAGAAATGTGAGTGTATGCCTGTTTGTATTTATTTATCTACGCCTTTATCATGAACAATATCATCACCATCATTATCATCATCATCATCGTCATCATCATCATCATCATCATCATCATCATCATCGTCAGCGTCATCGTTCATTTCATTTATTCAGTTTTATATAAAAATCATGTCATAACCATAACAATTGTCATAAAAGTGAATTTCAGGTTTTAACAACAAAAAATATAAGCAACGACAGAACACAAGAACAACAACCACAGCATCAGAAACATTTTCATTGATTGTGATTTTTAAGTTCCACAACCATTATACTGAATATATTCAGTCTATATTGCATCATAAACGTTGACTGGGATAAGCTTTTGTGCACACATCCACTCGTAAGTGCTAACTAAGAGAGCAAGAGAGAGAAAGAGCTTAACACGAAGGATTTCCTATCAGATTAATTGATATTTGTGAGACTGTAAAATTGCTAAATTACAATTTTTTTCATTTTTTTTTCTCTTTTTTTTTGTACTTTGTATATTTTAAACAATGCTTAAAGGGTCTGCTGATGAACAGCGAAAGGATTATATAATGTATACACTACCGATACCAATAAATTTTTATTAAAAGCTTTTTTATTAATGTAATGCTATTGCTATGGAGCTCGGAGTGGTGGTTTGATATATGGCACTAAATCTCGGAGCACATTGCTCGTTAGCTACGCACATAAAGATAATTTTAAATGTTTAGAAATACTGTATGTGCAATGTGAAAGGTGCTCCAATGTGGCTTTAACGTGATTTCAATGTAAATCCATCAAATGGAGTCCTTAACAGAATAAGCAATTGGTTGGCTGCAATTTAATCTATCAAATGGAATCAAAAATACAAGTACAACATTTTCAATCTCGATTTGAATATTTGCAGTTATAATATAGCGCCAGGATAAGATTCAGTTAGATGGAAAGAAGGACACAGTTCTTTAAATAAAATTCGAATTCGTTACTAATCTAGAAATTTCATATATTTTTGGAAAGTTTTATTAAAAACTTTTTGTTTTCTTTTGTTGCTTATATTATAACATTTTTTTTTCTACTATACATTCAGTTTTATGAAAAAGTTCGCTTTACACCAAATGTCTGCAAAAATAAAATTGTTTTATAAAATTCAATATTTATCGCCTCAATTTCATTTTTAATTACGCTAATTTTTGAGCATTATGAAAACACAAACGGGAAATTCGGAAAAACACGAATTTAATAAAGATTAGATGCCGATGATAAGCGAAAGTAAGCGAAGGAAACCTTACGGCCTTAGGCGAAAGTGTTGATCATAATATGAAGTTGTCGGTTGGTCACAAATTTTCAGAAATTTCGCATTTTTGTGGGCAGTTCGTGTTTTTTTTTTGCCTAAATAGTTTCACTTATCTCCGAAAAATTTTAGGATGCGCGCAAAACTTTATCGTCCGATAACGGATGATGCCTCCCATATATTATAAAACTTTTAAAATTTTTAATTAAATGAAAATGTTATTATTGTTACGTTATACTGTACTGCTAGACTTCGTACAAAATAAATTTTGCTAAGAGTACAATCTATTTGGTAAATAAATGAAAATAGTTCTTTTGAAACGAAATGTCAATACTGGAGAAAATAAATTGTATCAAATTAATTTCAAATAATACATCATCTCCGATATTGTACTATTACTAAGTTTATTAAGAAGTTATTGCTTAAGTTTTTTTTTGTTTTTTGTATCAGTTTATGTTGATTCGTATATGTTATGCATTAAATTTTTAACTATAGCAAAAGTAATCTTAAATAAATAAATAAATAATCTCCAACGAGCACTAATGCAAACTTTCGTTCTAGCAAGTCAAACTTATCGAGTCCCAACTGAAAAATTTTTCAAACATTCTGTAAAGCATACATATTTTGGATTAGGGTCTTTTGAATAAAATTACTCATATCGGTCCGTCTGCCCGAGAAGAGTTTGTGACAAACATTCTCCAGATGGAAAAATGAAAATATCGGCTTTTTCAAAAACATTGAAGTTTTAAATTAAACTCATGAAAAAACAATGCAAACTAACTTTCTGTATGTTTCGCTCATTACTCATAAACTTTAACGGACTCAAAGATATAGATTTTCATGCATGAGTGAAAAAATCAACCGTGTTCGTCTAATGTTATCGTGTATCGCATATTACATTCTATTCGTATTCTTAGAATGATGTGGTGGATAGATAAAAGTGGTGGGTGTAAAAGATACGTTCATGGAGGAATATAATAATGATTTTTATCGGTCAATGAAATTTTCCTGAAGCTCGAACATAGTGCAGACCCGATTACTCGAAGACTGATTTGACACCATAAATGAACACTTAGCGGCACTCGGGCGTACTTGAGTGCAGAAAGCCTAAAGCATATGGAGAAAAAGTAAATTTTCATCCATGAATCGCTTGTATCAGTTAGGCTCAGTACCTTCATTAATAAGCAAAATGCTCACATTTGGCATAGCTTGCAATTTGAAGCTCTACTTGAAATGAAATTTTAGCAAAAAACGTTGATTGTTTAATGTGTAGCAGAATTCATGTTTGTGGGGTTTTTAGGCAGTACTTTTTTTTAAGTAAGCAAAACTAGGCGGTGCGTCGCACTTCAAAAAATTAGGAATCATTCGGAATGTTATTTACACGTCTGAATTTATTAAGTAGTCAGCAAAAATTTTGAATTTTTGAAAAAAGATTTTGGTGAGAGATGCTTTATAGAAACAGCAAAGGTAATGGATAAGCAAATGATTTAATCTGTACCTTTCAAAATAGTCAAAATTTTTTGAAGACCCATTTGTGATCCTTGGCTCACTGCCAAAGATAGTAAGACATGCTGCGATATACTTTTAAAAGATTAAAATTATCCTGTTACCTTGAATATCAAAAACTGAATAAGTGAAAGAGGAGGAGGAGAAAAAGTTGTAAAGATTAGAGGATTCATAAGTCGACTTATCCACATACGGTTTTTAAAAGTTGTATCCTCGTACTTATCATATATAACCGCATCGATTTATCATTGTATAACTGCGCTTCTATTAAGCGTAGGAGACTCGAAGGAAGAGGATTTATTTCATGCATAAGTCAGATATTACGCAACACACAAATATTGTGTTCCTAACATGAAGATAATAGAAAAATAAAAAAATGACGAACACTCTACGGGCCATTATTTACGTACAAATTCATTGATTAAATATTACATTCGCTTGATCTGAAATTCAGCGACTTTAAACGAACCGCAAAAAACATATCGTCACAAGGCAAACAGCCCAACTTAGAAAGACGGAACTCCCATTTGATTTCAGAGGATCTCTTAAGTTGTACTATATATATCATATAGAATTTATGACATTTTCAGACGTAACAATAAATGAATTTACTACACTTATCATTGAATGGTGCATATAACGTTAAAAAAAAGTTTGGTGGAAAATTGATAATTAAATCAGTCATGTAATTTCTCTTACTAATTAACATATTTTTTTTAATGTTTCTTTTTTATAGTTATAATTAATTTATCAATTTTTTATGGGAATTGTTTTCATTTATTTATTTATTTTTTTTCAATCAATTCAAGCAGAAACCTTTAAATATGAATTTAAAATAATTAACAGATGATTATTGTAAAAGATGTCATAAAAGCAAAGTTTAAAATCACATAAAAGAAGTAGAGAATTAAATGCAGAGACGCTTAGTAAACTTACAGCAATGGAAACTTATATATTTAAGAAACATCAAACTTAAGATAAACACAACTCAGCAATGACGCGACATCTAATCGAACAACTCAATTAGAAACTTTGTGCTGCAAGAAAAGACACGAAAAATGTTGGTCCCATTGATAACCGCTTTTACAGATAAATTTAAATATTAGTAATAAAGATGTCAACAATATATGCGAACATAAACTTTGTTAGTTGGTGGCCTAAAAGCCATTAGGTACCTCATATTTATTTTTACATTCAGTAGATGATGGGCTAAAAAGAATGAGAAAAAATTATATCTTTTCCTTTAGCTTATGTTTAACCATAAGTTCAATTTTATAAATGACACACCGTAGAGAAAAAAGAAATGAATATTTATGAGGTTTAGTACTACTGATCGCTTAACAGTAATAGTTCAGTTTCTTATATTAATTTATTATTAACATAAATTAGTTTCTATAAGTAACCAAATGTGTGGCATTTGTTTGAATTATTCAAATTTTAAAATATTTATATTTCATTCCAATATATTAAGTTAGATTCTTAGTTTTTTCTCTCGTTTTCTTTACATTATTGAACGCATTGGTTGGCGGAAAAGTTACAACTTTTGTTTAGTACACCTCGTGATATGCGGTGGTGAGATGATCACTGAGTTAGAATACCTCATTTCTCTGTCCCTCTCTCTCTCTCTCTCTCTCTCTGTCTGTCTCTCTCTTTTTTTCTCTCTCTCTCTCTCCGTGTCTATGACAGTCCATTTGGTTAATGAACCTTCTATTAATATATTTAGCATTTGCTTAAAAAATTTGATCTCCATCAAAAAATAATTTTGGATGAGAAAAATTGGAAAAAGCTTTCCAATTAACTAGCTTCGGCCTCTGATGGTCAATTACCAAAAAAAAAAAAAAGCA
Organism: Glossina brevipalpis; assembly: GCA_000671755.1. Taxonomy (NCBI): domain Eukaryota; kingdom Metazoa; phylum Arthropoda; class Insecta; order Diptera; family Glossinidae; genus Glossina; species Glossina brevipalpis. The sequence continues at coordinate 667,051 of KK351015.1, forward strand.
AAAAAAAAGGGAAAATGTGTATAATATTAGTTTAACGAATATAATCGCTATAGTGCTTGTATCAGCTGGTGAATCTAAAGAGTCTTCTTCAAAATGAAATGTTTTGCATTACATTTAATATATTCAAGCCTTCTTTTGTCAAAGAAAATCCTCTAAGAGTTACAGATATTTCGACGTATTAAGTTTTAGAGCGTTATCATGGGCTTCCCAAAGTGAAGTAAGGTCAACGTCTACGTTCGTATTTTTTCAGATGTTTTGACAAAATTATTATTTATTTGGACCAAAGACGGACACTGTCGAGAATAGTCTTAATCGGACTACTTATGCGACAACTCGCCCTGAATCGATCGTCACATTAGAAAGTAAGTTAGTCCTCGTCAGTATTGGATACTTTCACACGAGCTTAATATACCATCTATCACAAATGCTATAGGTATTTGCGATGATCATAAAGAATGAAAGTTTTTGTTTGCACAAAACAGCAAAAATGATATACAACAGCTCGTATAGTTGAAAGGAGAGTTAGTTCAATGAATTGCTGTGTGACATGACTCTTCCAACAACCCAATATGTACACCTGTCACAATAATTTAAAAGAAAAATGGTTTTAAATTAAATGCTTAAAAGATTTGCATAGAGAGTTTCCTTTTCCTCTTCTCGATGTGACTTTTTTTCGAATTAATTAAATTATTTGTTTTTTGCTTTACAATATTTTGTGAAAATATCGTAAATGATACGTTCAGTTAGTTATTGATTGATTTTATATCTAGAATGGAGGTATGTGTGTATACTGGACTCGAAAATTGTCCATGCCTTCAAGCAACCGTCTACGTAACGAAAAGTTTTTTATCGATTTAGACACGTCTCTTCAACACTTTGTCCATGGAATGTCCCTGAAACATTCACCAAAATTGAGACAGATAACTGTAATTTGGTTTATGTGCTTAATAGCCTACTTAGCAAGTTCCTAAATAGGCTCAGTTTATTCATGAATAATAAAAATATTGATATCAATAATCTACAAGATGTTGATGTAAATTTCCAGATAAATCAAATCAATAAAACTCTTTGTTATCATTGAGATGGTGGGTACTCAAGATTCGCTCCAAGACGATTATTATTCATTTGCTTGAGCTTTTGTTGACGTTTCTTTAAATAATATTAAGCTTCGTGAGACAACTGTCAACTGAAAGTCTAATATAATTTCGTTGACATTGTTAAATAGGAAATATGTTAATTTGTAATAAATATTTCTAAGTCAACATATTAAAATTAAAAAATTGACAGTAAAAAGAAACTTTATTTTCTTGATTAGTTACACTAAGCTTTTGGAATGGAATGCAGACTATTAGTAAATATAATAATTGCGATTGATTTCATTATACGAAACTTTCATTCGCAATAGCTCTGCTCTACGTGAAAGTTATTTTGACGAATTTAACATAAAGGGGGGGACTGCGTTTAAATTGAGTAAAGAGGAAAGGTCACATTACCTTAACTTTTTTTTAATTTTCTAATTATTTTTGGGGGAAAAGTTGAAAGAAAATCATCAAGACTGTTAGATCGTAATTATCTGTAACAGTCCACCGCCGGATACTATCTATTCGGCAAAACCCTGACAGCTTCTGTAAAGTTGTGAGATCGAACGACGAGGACAGTAATAAGATGTCATTGTAATCAAAATTATTAGATCAAACGAATACGTTCAGGCGAATTGCCATTATATACGACTTTCCGCGAACAATTTTCAATCTTGACATTCATTAGGCCACTGCGAAGTATGAGTTGGCTTGGCCTTTAGTATGCCCAAAATTAACTGGTTTATAGCTATGAGATTTCCATGAAAGATGCATGCGAGATTTTTTTGGAGCTTACATAACAACTGTTGATACCAGCTCCATACCCACTTAACAGCATCGTGTTTGACTGATTCGAAAATTTAATGTAACCACGAAACTTATCAAAGTCGAACGTGTTTGAGTTTTTTTAATCTAGATTTGGCTGTCGATAGATCGTAGAACCATTGTATGGGGTGACTGTCTGCATTGTGAATCTTACAAAAATTTCAAACAGCTACAAGTCAAGTATCAGTCCACCTTGTACATGTATTCGTAGATGGAGCCGCTAATCAAGGCCAATATATACTTTTGTATCCTTTCAGTAGCCAAGTGGGAAGTAACATTTGGAAAAGAGAAGGAGAATTCATTCAAAATGATCCCATCGATGAGTCGAGTAAGACGATCATGCCTTAGATGAAAGGCGGGATTGCTGGGGGTTAGAAACCTACATTTGATAAAACTCCAGTAATAAGATGATGCTCAGAAATCCGACGGTTATTAAGAATTGAAGAATTTGCGTTTGCCTCTTCCGTTCTGTGGAAACAATCTAGTTTGACCATAGAATAATATCGTAGTAATCCAACCATCACTTAAAAGTTGCCCTTGATTTTTAGTCAAATCGATGATACATTCATAGCAAATATTGAATGCGTTTAAAAATGTTTAAAAGAACATCTAGATATAGTTTGCTATTTAGGAATTGAGAAATTTTGAACGCGGGCATTCCTTATACCTTTTCCTTCAGTTGATTGTTAGTCGCTTGGAAACGTTACGGTATAAATGTCCGTTGATTTGCCCAACAGAAATAAAATGTATTTGTTACTCTGCTTTCACCGCCTGGTCATATAAGAGTCTTTTAAACGAATTATAATCCGATCCCACAACTTCAAACCTATACGCTCCAAATCGGAATATTTCAAATCTATTAAATTTTCTTAGTGGTTTAACACGTTTTAATTTTCCCTCACTTTCGCGATTTTATAACTTCTTTTTTCATACATTTTCCAGTTATTGCTTTTCTAATATATATATATATGAACGAAAACAAAACACGAGGCTTACAATTATTTGTTGAAACAACAGGCTGTTAATTATCGGCAAATTTTTGCCCCATCAAGAGTTTCTTGATATAAACAATAGAAAACGTGCTTCCAGTCGTTAATTGGGAAAACGAATTTTTTCCAATTAATTTAGTAAACAATTTTTATTTTGACTATTCATGTTACCAATTGGCCCAACACTACACGAAGCATAACAATAACAGTTCAACAACAACACATAAAAACACGAACAACAACAACCCAAGCAGAGGCCCTTAAGACAAATCAAAAAATCGAGCTAACATTCGGTACGAATTCTCTCGCTTGCTCGATAACAAGGGAAGCATACTTTTTGCAGCGACATGCAACAACGTGAAGTGATAGCCACGTGAAGTGAACAATACACTTGTAAAGAAACTGAACTAAAAAACAATTACGATAGGCAAGCAAACATAGTGCATTGAATAACAACAGCAATAACACCAGAATATAGTGGTATGAGTGAAAAATTGCGCCTTAAGGAAGACAAGGTAAACTGGGATGAAAATAAGTCCAGCTACGTAAGTGAATGTCGAAAGGAAGGAATTTAGTGAAAATTTACAAAAAAACTTGACTTCAAGTGTAGCCACTTACGTATATAAGCAGAGAAATAATTTTCACTATAAAACGAGGAAAAGAGAAAGAGAAAGAGAAAGAGAAAGACAGAGAACAGTACAGGAGCCCTGCACAGCACCACATGTACAGTTTAGTGCCTACGCATTGTGTTTTGTTGATTGTATTCAAATACTCTCAAACCAATTCTTCCTAAAATTCACAGTGATGATGATGATGATGATGTATATATTTGCCAGAGAACAGAACAGTAAAATTTCATTTAGTTTCATTTATCGAACGTGCCATGCGACCATTCATTGAGAAAGTATGAATGCAATAAAGTGGCCAGAGGCTTTATAAACAGCAGCATGTAGTAGGATGTAGCAATGCTTTGCTATGCTAAGAAAAATTTTTACAATTTTCCCATATTATGTGAGAGAAAATTCATATGTTTTTGTTTTCATAGAGAAGGGCTGCATCACTACTATTCGCTTCTATGTTTCTGAATTAGTAATCAACCTGCTTTGGCATTTTTCTAAAAGTTGTAAAAAATTTCCCTCGAAAGATTTACGTATTAAATGCGTAGCTGTTACGATATGCAATTCAGGTTTATTCAAGTGCATGCTAGCAGTCGAAACAGCAACATTGTTGTTGTTTATGATTTTGTGGTATTTATTAGCTTCAGCGTTGCATATGTGTATGTATACACATAAGATATATCAATGATGAGTGCGTGTGTGCATTGTTTCGAGTGAACGATAAAGAGTATGAGAAAAAGAAAGAGATGAAAAGAGAGAATGAGAGAGAGAGAGAGAGAGAGAGAGAGAGAACCACAAGTTAACGCAGGGCTGGCATAAATAGCCAAAGGGGTTAAGGTAACTAATTGTTTTTCATATAAATATATACCTTTTCTCCACATATCTTACGATGCAAACACATTAAAAAAAGTTAGGGCGAGAGGGAGAGGGAGAGATAGAGGGCAAGGGAGAAAAATATGTGTGTCTGCCTAAATATATTTCATTTTTCTTAAACAAAAGCCAAAGTATGTAACATACACTGTAAGGAATTTTCGTGTATAGTAATATTTCTGCTCTTTCTCTCGGAAAGGAATGAAACCACCTCAATAGTTGCCAATTGCTTTTGTTATAATTGCTAAAATATCTTTTGAACAGTTCCAAATGTGAGACTTCACTATATACACTACAGTTCAAGCATTTTCCCTTTTCAGTGATATTGAACACTGACTCGTTTACGATGTTTTATCAGATGTAATTCGAGACTGTGTAAATGGCTGCGTTGCGCTCTGTAAGACTAGTTATTCGCATGATTACTCAAAAACTAAACGATATCGTCATACTGATGACACTCCTTGGAATGAAAGTATGTTCACATCATAAGTTTTAAACTGAAAGATTTACTTGCAACAGTGAATTATTATTACTTGCATGTAATTGTCTTCTTAAAAGATCCCGAAATTCATATGTGGGAATTAAGCGACATTTTGATTTTGTAAAAATTACTACTTAGTGTGAAGATGTTCGAAGCGAAGCATTTCTGGTAAATTCTCTCTTTTTGAGATATGTTTTATTATCTACATTTTTGGCAATGAAGTTAGTTTTAGAACGCAAAAATGGATCAGAAAGGGCGCCAAAAATGTCGGGGCATAAGTCACTTAAGGAAACGCTAGAGAGAATTCGCGATAAGAGTATCTTGAGCATTGAAGCCTTATTAGATGAAAGTGAAGCGAAAATGGCACCGTGAGACTACTGGTATTGAAAGAAGTTATCGAAAACGTATATTTTTAAATTCAGCTTGAATCGTTATAACAGTATTATTTTTATATTTGCTAATCATTATTTACATAAACTAAATTTCATAAATGGACGATAACACTAGACCGCATTCAAAGACGTTCACGATAGCTGAAAAAGTGATTTTTTTCCTCCGAGTCTATCGAGAATGTAATGTTGCTTATAAATGATTTACGATCTACAGTTGATATAAATCTGAAATTATACACAAAATTTTGATTATACTTTTTTCCAAGATAATCCTAATTAGCTCATTGACTCGCACTAATAATCAGTAAAATCATATAAAATTCACCTTATATTTCGTATATTAATTAGTATTGAAATAGAGTTAATTAAATTTAAGTATTTCTTATTGAAAAGTATTATCGCTTACTCAAAGTGATACTGGATAGCTAATATTGGAAAATTCTTTACACTACTTTTGTTTGATTCGAATAGTAAAACTCTCGAATAACTTGAAAATTTCTTCGGTGTAATTTATACGTACTTAAAGCTATATAAGGTATGTGGACTAATAAAATTTTAAAAGTTGCTTCCTTGCTCTCTCTCTCTCTCTCTCTCTCTCTATTAATTTCTCTCTGCAAAAGCAAAAAAAAAAAGAAAACAAAAACGTACGACCTTAAGTATTTGTATTAATAATACACCCTCTTAATGCGTGTTGTTGTCGTTTTTGTTGTGCGCATATATTCAAATATTGCAATGTGCACAGGCCGTGCGTGTATGTGAGTGTGTGCGTATAATCTTCCATTCGCATACGTTCAGGCTCATTGAGCATGTTTATTAGCTGGCTTTTTGTGCTAATTAGCAACAGTACTTCATGGTTATTAAGATTGTGGCAAGTGGTTGCACAATTCCAGCAACAACAACGACAACATCAGTAATAACAGCAACTAGGCTTATAATTTTTATTCACATATTTTTTTCTTTGCCACTTTGCATTCTTAAGCATACGGCGACGATGATGATGATGTTATGTTGATGATAATGATGATGATGCTGTTGCAGCGTTAACTGTAAGCGAATACGTGTATCTCTCATATGTGTACAATATAACAACGTAATGAATACACGTGAATGTTATACTCATTCCATTTTCTACACTTAGGAGCCCATCAACTCATTCACATAACTACGTATACGACGATTCACTTATTCATATATGTGTATATATGTGTATAAGGATTTTTTGTATGTAGATGAACATTCACAACTTCTATGCAACTTTCTATACCAGCATCTCAAGTTATAATGCACCATTTTTGTTAGTGGTGTTGTTATTATTTTTAAGTTCATTTACGTTCTTTTCTTCATGCAAATATTTTTTTATTAATTATTAGTCAAGCAAGATGAGCTAATTACTATTATTTTTTTTTCCAATTATTCAATTACAAGTGAAAGCTTTTTTTTTAAAAAAAGAATTTTTTTTTTTTTTTGTTTTAAAAATATTTCATAGTAAAACTCTTCTCATTCTATTTTGAAATAAAAAAACAGGAAATAAAAAGGAAATCTTTTTATATTTCTTTAAAATCTTTGAAGCATCCAAAACTATGCTACAATTTTTGTATTCAAAAGTTTGGTTTTTAGTTCATAACTGAATAGAATCTTTTACACAATAAGGTGATGCAGATGATATTTTTTGTTTAGCAAAATAATGAAGATCAGTAACACTAACACTATGCTATAACGGCGAGACGAAAGAACAAATTTACTATAAAAAAAATGTAAAACAATTTTAAGACAGAGTTTTCATTATGGCCGTTTCTGTCTTTCTGTGAATATTAAATGCCGGACCATCAAGTACAAACTTATCGTTATGATAACTACTTGTCATGTAAGGATTTGCACGCGTGCGAATTTCTAATCTTCTGATTGATTAATTTTTCCAATGAAGGGACGACAGATTGGAATTAATTTTAGCATAAACAACTTCACAAATATCCTCTACACTTATTTCAAATAAAATCTTCAAGAAGCCCAATCAAATATTTAAACCAAACTGTGTATGATTGTATGATTTTTTATGATTTATGGCCGATAATACTCATAAACTATCTTTATTTTAGTTTTACCAGTTTCCCAATCGTTATATCACTCGCTTGGCGGTGCGTAAAGCCTGTTCTTTTGGCTTGTTCGAAGCATAAATATGACAAATTTAAATTTTGTAATATTTATTTTGTAACCGATATTTTACGGTCGAAATATCTATTACTGCTTAAGAATATGAATATTTTTATTTGTATATATTTCAACTACATCCGCAAATTTTATCGGCAAAAGTTTGATATTTAAAATAAACATATATACACTTTGCCAAGAAATAAATACCAAAAACGTAATGAGACTGTTTTTTTTTTTAAATACGCGCTTTACGATGTATATTTTTTTTTGTAGGTTGATATGACTATTGTGAAAAACTGACGAGACGTGTGCGCTGTTCGATTAGTAATAGCACCGTTTTTTTTTGTTTTGATTTTGGTTCACCAACACGATAGTCAAAAGAGTGGTGAACTGTTTTCGAGTCATAAGCATAAATATATTTTAGATCATTATCATTCATAGAAAGACATTCTTTTTACCTGTAACAACGTCGTTTTTCGGACAAATTCGAAACTTTTGGAACAAGACGAGCAGACACGCGAGACAAGACAAGATCATTCTTCAAAATTGTTTTTACTGATCCTTTTAATATATTAGCAAGGTCTACAAGGTCTCTTCCTTTGCCAACCGATTGATTTCGTTGATGTTTTCATCAATAGTTGGGATTAAAGGTGTTCCTGAACGAGGTTTATTTTCGACTTCGTGGCCGTTATTAAATAATCAATTTTAATGCATCAGAACAAGCCGCGCGTCTCGAAATTTATGTCAGCTGTTCACAACAGTCATAACAACCCTTCAAAAAATATAGACATCGATATCATAGCGTGGGTATATTAAAAAAATTGATCCCATGACTTTTTCTCGACAGTAGTGTAAGGAATCGGTAAACCTTCCAACAAAGCATGGGTATGTTTATCTGTCTGTTTGCCTTTTAAAATGATAGATACGTCAAAACATTAGCAATAAAATAAAGTCGTTCTTAGATTTAGATAGAGTGCTCTCGCCTAGTTCAGATCAAGTAGCAGCAAAGTTCGTTTGTAATATCGCCTACTGATTAATAATTGCCAACAGATTGATAGTTTTCTTCTTTTTTCTAAGTTATGGCATCAATTGCGGAGCTTTCAGTTTGGGTGCCTTGCTTCAATTTTTTAGTTACATTTTTTTTTTGCGAATAAAATCAATCCTGATCAAAGATTAATTAAACTGGAGCAAAGATCACCTTACAGTTTCGAACAGATCATAGATAAACAAGATGAAATTATTAAATAATGTTTTTAGTATATACAATTACCTACAGAGTGCTGGCAAAATCTATAAAAATGTGATTTGACATACATATGATGTACGATAGGCAAGCTACAATATACGACCGACCGGGTATGCTATATCCACGCTTTATCAAGCAATCATATGTTATACATAAGTTATTGGTAAGCGTTAACAGATACGATCAAATATCGATCGCAATAGTTTCGTAGCAAGGCAAAAATAGATTTTTCATTTGTTTTATGTAGATGCATGATTGCAAAAATGTTATACGGTGTATGGTAATTAGATAGTACATACAAGGGATATTTCAATGGCAGTGTTTAGAGCTACGCTATGTCATATCAGCTATTTTTCTTTTTTAAATATGATTTTTCACTCGCTTCATGGCGGTTTCCTACATTACAATATGGGTTTGGTCAGGAAGAGAGAAGTGATGGCAGAGGGATAAGTCTAGATAATGTATAAATGATAGGTTAGTGTTTTGCTTTTATCAATCGAGCATAGATGCAGCCATAAGCCAATTATAATTAACTCGCACTAGGAGTTTGATCCGGGGTATGCCGACTTGATATTTCTTATTCTCTAGGCTATGTAGCAAATAGATTAGCTTTAGTAACTAGTTCAATCATCAGCCGGTACCATTACTCTTAAACAGACTATAACCGATCTTATCTCTTCAAGTAAATATTTTCAACTCACCAGGATTTTTTCCAATTCAATTTTAATTTCACTTTCTATTCTAATAACCGCGTTGGCATCAACCATATAGCAACGAAATAACGGCAACTTTACTTATTTAATTAAAACGTACTACCAATCAATGCACAGGCATACAACTAATTTCAAATAATACAAAAATTTACAATAATGCAAACAAAAGTGTCAGCAAAATCACTCTATCGAGCTGAAACAGAACTAAACTCAATGAAACCAGCGGAACATTTAAAACATGTTCGATGTGGTTTAAATGTTAAGTGTATTGCAAAACGCTTTAGTAAAATCAAGTATATATTTCGTTTACAGTAAATATTAGAAATGTTAAGCAATCGTAAAGAAAACATGAAAACACATTTAGATTTCTTTGTTTTTAAAATTTAATTAAATTAATTTAAAAACACTAATCACGCTCGAAAAAAATTGTTCTAAAAATTTTCTTTTTTGCAGGAAAAATTCTAATGAAACTCAATCCATTGTAGCCATAGGATTGATTTTACGCACACATCACTACATTTAACATAATCAATTAAACTGTTAATGTTATTCCTACAATCATTTAATATACTAATATTAGGCAGCTTAAAAATGTGAAACGTTTTCATTATTTGGAATATATGACAGGTATTCAAATGATAGATAAAGATAGCGGCTTTAAAGAACATTGATGTCAGTGCATTAATAAATTAAAATTAAACTTGTCCCAGGGAATTGTTCTCTGAAACTGGAGCAATTTAATAGAATATTTACATCTAATATAAGTCGATCGCGTAAGCAAAGCTTGGTTTATGAATCAGATTCAATTCGCTTACAATTTAAAGACACAAGTCTAACAAATTTTTCCATCACTTCGCTCACGAATGTTACTATTAAAAGGCAAGACACTTTTAACTTAAATTTTGCGAGTTTCACCAAGATATTTTTCATAGGTTGGCAACGCTTGATGTCTGCGTCAATTTTACGTGAAGTAGCTGACGATATATATAGTCTTGCGTACTGCTGTTTAAAAATGTCCTTTTTTCCATTCGATGTAATCCCTTCAATTAAGCCAACACATTGGTCTCGAAGCGATTCTTTCTTAGCTTCGAGAATAACTCAACCAAAAGTTGGACGCGGTGTAATCATCCAATATCCACCACAATATCGGCTCATCTCATATCAGTTTTGACGGTGTCTTAGACGATAGAGTACGATTGCACAGACCGTTGTTGCAATATCATTCGATTAATTCTCGTGCCACATTCTGCTCGTTTTTCGGGCAATGTTTTGTTCAGACTGATCAATGGTTCTTGGGAACGATGCAAGTAAACCATTAGTTTCAGTTCAGTTTCAGCAAAACTTCTCGCAAATACACGAAACTTAATATTCTCGTTGTTAAGAAAAACAAATTCTTGTGTTGGCATATAAGGGGATATTATCACTGTTTCTAGTTGCCAAATGTCCTGGCTTTAAAGAAAAAACAACTTCAGGTGTGTGTTTTCACTATACGCTCCGTTAGCGCCATATATGTATGGAAAACGGAAATTGAATTCTGCACAAAGGACCAATTGCAAGGTTAAGAAAGAATGAGGCATGAATTATAAAAGAATGAAAAACGAAAAAGTACCGAATACTTTATGGAAATTAAACGCTAAGATTATATCTGCAAAGAGAGAGAAAGAGAGTGACAATTTGTTAGTCTGAATAAGTAGATATTCACGATATTTTGCTTACAAAATCTAGTACCTTAACTAAAGCAAAGGAACTTTCGTTACTTTTAAGAAAAACGCATTAATATATTTTAGTTTTTATGGCTTAGCTTTTTATAGCTTTTTTGTTGTACATTAATTGAATTTCGTATTTACTTAATTTTTCCCTTCACAAATTCACAAATTTTCTTGAAAGCGTTTTTAACTAAAACTTCGCAAGTAAAACTATATGTAGGTAGGGAGACTTTTAACCGAATGCGGTGACCTTTTTAATCCCATGTTTAAGTTTTACTCAAAAGTTATTTCAAAATGCACACATGCTCTCTGCTTATGTTATGCGTACTCTGCTACGATATTCGAAGAAATTAATGAAAAAAGAATCTCTCTAACAACTCCATATATTTTATGATATTTATGACAGGTTTCGAGAAGTAAACATGCGGGTGTTTTGTGGTTAAACCGTTTATTAAATACTCAAAATCGAATCAATGCTTGTACACGAGGCCTTACTACCCTAAAAACACAAACGTCATAATAATTGTACAACATAATGATGACAGCAAATGCGGGATTAAATAAAAAAAAAAAGAGCATACATACGTAAATGCAGATACACGGATAGCGTGTAATGTTCTTCGTAAACTTCTGCACTTAATAGAAATTTTGTGGACGCAGAAATCCTGTAATAAAGTCGTCAATAAATTTACGTTTATAACGTATAAAGTAAATGAATGATAAGATATTTTAATTAAAAATTAATGATCTTTAAATATTTAACGTTCGTTAATGTGTCTTGCCTGGAAATTTTATTTCGTCGATTTCACTAAAGTTTTTATAGCAAACCGTAAATATATGTGAAGTATAACAAGTAAGAAAATTATATTCAGCTATAGCCGAGTCTTTTATATCCACTACATTTACCTTAGGAAGCGACTGTTTAATAAGCGGGGAAGATTTTTGAATTTTAATTAAATAACATGAATATTTTTATTGTGCATCTGTTGTAGTTTTTTATATAAGTGATGAATAAAAGACCTAGGAAGCAGAAGTGCTTTCCGTTTATATTGTACTGTAGCCGTGTCCTTTGTCCGTTTCGGACTGTTATCAGTACCAATGAGGGCAAAATATTTCGATGTTTTTTTGCAAAATTTGATCGAGAAAAACGGTTAGCACAAACACTACTCGAACAGACAGACAAATAAACGTGACGACAGACGAACGGACATGGGCGCGTGAGTTATGAATTTCATACCCTTAATGAGGTCTCGGAAACTCTTTCCTGGATGTTTCAAACGTTTTCACAAAAAAAGTAAATTTCAAAACTCTACTATATCGAGTAAGCGAAGTCGCTTTTTTTCATTTTTATATAGGTACTACAGAATAGCTAGCACGATCTGCGTACAAATTTTTATAAATTTTTTTTCTATGGTTTATTAGTAAAGAGCAAAAATTCCTATTTTTCTTGCTTTCGAAAACAGGGATATTCTTAGCTTACCTTTCCCATTGGCCGCGTCCTTTAACTGATTTTTCACTTTTCAATTTTTCATTAATTGTTATAGAAAGTGAATATTTTAAAAGAATTTTATATACGTTTCGGCAAAAGAGTAAGATAATGATAATGAGTCCAAGAATAAACTTCAAAGACTTGATTAAGTAGATTAAAGTGGACGGACTTCTGAGAATTTCCACGAATCCTTTTAGTTTGTGGCAATCGCTTATTTCAGTCTGGTATCCAGATGTTTTCCTGAGATAGGATTATGCTTGGTCTGCGAAGTTGCCGTGTGAAAGTTTTATCATTAAGCTTTACGCACCAATAAAGAAGCCTTAAATTTGTCGATTTCTGTGACAAAAACAAGGCAGTATTCGTTAAGTCTGTATGGAAAACCTGATTTATTCGGTTTGCAAAGCTACTATCGTTTCAGTTGTCCATTAAGTGCGTAGCAATTATTTATTTGGAAATAAAAACAAAATGCGTGCAAATATAAATCATACTTTCGGACGAAAATTGAACATTAATTAATAGCACTGAACTTTAATTTTAATTCGTTGTCAAAAGTATAGTTTTTGGGTTAGAATTACTTTCCCTACAGATCAAACGAATTTAAACAAAATTCGTAAATTTTTGAAAGCGATCGAAATCGTTTCAATTTATCAAAAACTCTTACTATTACGTGCTACGTCCTTCGTCTACCACCGACACTTGGTGTTACACACTGAATATCAAGATTAGTATACACCACGGACGATGCACGTAGCAATTGAATCAAAGCGGAATAATGCCATTTCTTTTGTTTTCGTTTGCGTTTAATGGCAACAACATAAAGTGCAGTCGTTAGTAAAGGTTCCGTAAAACGGGAAACTAATTCCTTAACTTTTTTATTCTCTTTATCCTCTTCTAATTGTAAGTTTTAAGGTTTCTTCGCTGGCATCACGTAAAAATATTAAAGAAATTTTTTTGGAGAATACACACTAATTAAATACAACGTTTGGTAAGCACTTAAAGGCGTCTTAAGAATATCATTACGTTTTAAAATAAATACAATTGAAAAAAAAACAAAACAACTTCTTTGATGTTATTTCGGTTCCTTTGATTTTCTATTAATTTTGATTAGGTGTTGTGTTAAGTGTTAATTTCCACATATATTTAATATAATATTTACTGAAAGATATTCTTGAATATTTACCTTTTGAATGGATTATTAATGTTCGTTTGCTTTTCTTGATATTAAGGAAACATTTATGCAACAATTATGCGTTTTAGGCGTTAAATAGAAAAGTAAAAAAGTTCTTATAATGATAAATATAATGATAAGAAATTGAAATATTAAGGAAGTGCTTGAAATGGTCATCAGTCCGACAAAATAAAACTTAGAGATTCTTTGAAGTACAGTGAAAAAAGTACGCAGCGCTACAAACATATCGTCAGCACATAAATATTTCAGAAACGAATGACAGCGTAGCCCCTGTCACATGATAATGACATGTTTTGTGCTCATAAATTTTGTTAATTATAGGTTTTAGGGTTTCAATTAACAGCAAATCTATTTCAAGACGTTCAGTTACGCCCTTATTGAAACCTAAATTTAACTGTAATATTTTTCCAGTTAACTGGCAAAAAAATGAAATAAGGCCCAAAAGGATATTAGAAGAAGTAAAAATTCAATCATAATTAAGAAAATATATATGTATTGATAAAAAGCAAACATATTAACGCCTAACTAAGAGTGTCAGTTAAAAACCCTAGTAAACCTGCAGTTAAAACTAACATATTGAAAAAGGCCCTGATTTTGTAGTTTTTTTTTTTTAAATTAAATTTCAAACTTACATTTTAACTTTTGCGATCGGCAAAATGTTTGCTATAGAGTTGATTACGACACCGGCACGTCTCGATAGATTCAGAATTCGTTGCTAATCAAGAACGAATATATTTAATATGATTTGTGAAGCCTCCTTATGGATGTTGCAGACGAAACGTATTGACAAAATTCAGTGCTGTCTATAATAATAATTTGAAATATAATACAACAACAAGTTAGTAAATGTAGATTTGCCTTTTTAACTTAAATCGGACTTAAATCGCTATTACTAGGGCTTTTGATTAATTCATTTCGGCAAGACCTAGAAACACAATCTGTAACTTAACGACTATGATTTGTCTTTAGTCATATCTTTGCACAGCCTCTTGTATTAAGGTTTGTTCATATGTATCACCGAAGTAATGAGCAATAACTCTGTGGGAAGTCAAAATTCGTGTTGGTTTCATGTTGGTTTCAAAAATCGTATACAAGGTTAAAAGATTATAGAATGAATGGCATGCAAAGTGGGCATTAGGTGTATTTTGAAAGAAAAACTAAACCGATTATTTTTGTGTATATTTTGTATATTAGTCATAGGTGGTGGTGAGTATTCAAACCTATAAAGCAACTATAGCTTTCATATCTCTTTCTACTCTTTCGACTTATTTGGACAAGTATTTGAAATATGCTTCTATTTTATTATGGCAGACATTTAGTCTGCTTTCTTCTTATGATTTCAAGTTTATGGTTAAAACGCGTGTTATTAAAACATTTTGTCTTCCATTTAGTACAATTTGTTAAGGGTTATATAACAATATATTCCGCTTTAAGCTATTCTCCGTTGCATTAAACAAGGCAATGAACTCGTTTTAATGTTCCGGAAAAAAACAATCATACGCTTACTATAATATTAAAGTTATTTTCGATAAACAAACAGGAAAATATAGGTAATGACTCGGTTTGAGGAGCAAAAGGAGTTATTTCTGCCAATCAGAAATTATTATTTTCAATGAGTCATTCTTGACTTGTATGTGTATCCTTTACTGGAGTCAATTATGTTATTTTCCAAATTATTTCATATTATTTAAGTGGTCAAGCGTTGCAAATGTCATCACCCTAAGTGATAGAATGGATAAATTAAGCAATTTAAAGTTGCATTTTTAGCTTTGCTTGAACAATTTCATCAAATACAGGTGTAAGTCGTTTCTTTTTTTGAAATTTCTCCTTCTAGAGATATTTGTTTTAGATTTTATTTTATTTACAGTTATTTCTACTATTTTACTTTTAGTTTTCTGTGATTTGTAAAGCTCAAATTCGTAATCAACTGATGAACAATTTTCGCATCGAATCTTCAACAAGCGGGTATCACATTCCAGGTTAGTGCTGTTAATATTCTGGGCGAATTTTGCTATATGGATCCGAATTATGTCACAATGAAAACTCATGATATCGTGACTTTTCATATATTACAACGATTCTGCGTCCCAATTTGATCAATTATTATTGGTAGCGGTGCTTAATGCTGCTTTGATTGGGTTGGAACAAACCATAAGATACTACACCCACCTGACCCTCTATATGGGCTTTATTGTCCATGTTAATGTCTCGCCGAGTCTGCGTCATTTTTGATGTCATACCTACTACAAATGTGTACTTTTGTTTTAATTATATTACATTTATTATTATTTAAACTAATCATTCAATTCTATAAAAATTAGTAGCCGAATTTGCTAGCGGCTATATTAGTAATTCTCATATTTCAATCTGCGCAGTTTATTTTCATCTAGAGTTTTCTTAAAAATATAACGATTGTAATAATTTCCTCAAATAGTTGGTCGCGAAATTTGTTGGTTTACTGGAGTTCTCCGTGTAGTCTGGTGTTCCCACTAATCCACGCCATATTTATAGGCATGATGACCTGAACTCTAATTGTTCTCCATTGATTATCAACTTCAAAACGGTTATTTACAATCCCTCAAGTGAATCGTCAATCGCAAAACTGATATTGGGGATTTAAAGATTGGATCGATAACAATTTATACCTTAGTCTGAGTTTGCAAAACTCTTCTGGAGATCTTACTAACCTTATTCATTCGGCTTATTCTAATTACTCAGTCTTGAAATACATTAAGGAGATTAAGAAGACAAGGGCAAAACAGCAGGAATTCTCTGGATAAAAGCCATTTGAACAGAGCTGCGAAGAATCTGCGTCTACATCTAGCCGAGAAATGAACAAATTAATAATTTGTTAGTCAACATTAGCTCAGGCGTGTTTAATAAACATTACTTACGGAGAGCAACTAAATATCTTGAATGACTGGCAAGACAAATTCTTCCTTTATGAGGCGGGAGTAGAAATTGGTACAGAAATAACATGCCTCACGCCTATTAACACCTCATAATTCGCTGGCAACAGAACTATTCATAATGGCCTAGGTTTTCTGTTTATTACAAATCTAATTCAATGACTTTCTTTAAAATATGTTGACAGACTCAGCAATAACGTAAAAATCTTGGCTATATCACCTTCTAGATCGAACCAACGGGATAAGGATTTGTTTTGCTATATTTTTTCCGTTGTTTATGTTTCGTCCTCATGATACTGAACTGGTGATATTTTAAAAAATGTTACGTTTAAATAAAACGCTCGATTGAATCGGTTGAGTTTGATATAATTCAGTGGAATCATAAAGGGCAAGTTGCGTCTCCAACGTGTTTTACTGTAAAAAATATCTATATTTATCAATATCTGTATACATATCTTATATCTATTCAATTATATGAAAATATATTTAACATCTCTCGCTTAACAGTCTAATTGTTTACATTTTGCTGAAAGAGATTCAATTTTCCATCTTATTTCGCTTGAGTTCGAACCGAAGTGTTTTATGTTTGTATGAACGTAAAACAGAAGTGCTTGCTACGAACATATTAAAACAACCGCAGAAACGCATGCAACTCAACACAAAAATTACGAAGAATTTTACCATTTACACGAATAATTGTTAAACGAAATTCCAGTCGAGTTACGAACGTGTAGCATTATGGATGTATCGACAGAGTGTGGCGGTTGTTAATTAAGTAAAATTTTTATAAAACACTTCTTTTTGAAATAAGAGCTAACGCAATTGCGTTTCCTCTTCTTTCATTTTTTTTGGAAATGGAAAAAACTTTTCAGTGAAGCAAACAAGATCTATTTAAACTTCAAAAGAAAATGAACAGAAAGAGAAAATTAGATAAATCTAATTCTGTTTACACACGTGCTAAAATAGTACAAACAAAAATTAATTAGAAATGAACATTAGCGCGCGCATAGATTACTAAGAGTTGTCAAAGGGCCGCGATTTCAAGTTGTTGATCGATTAAGACGAATGTGATACGCGAACGCTGTAAAATCGGTGCCGCTGTCTGTTTGTCGGTCTAAACGGATTCGGTGTGAGTTACGTCTGCTGTCGTTAAATACGTGGTCGTTGTTATTATTGGGCCATTGAAGTAGCAGATAAGGGGATAACTGCAGCATTGCCACTATGTGAGACATTGATATTGTCGTGGTCGTCGTCGCTTACGTTATTGTTGTACTCACTTTATAAATGTCTGTGCACCGACAACATCATCTGGGCCCCAATAATCACATACACACTCACACATGTATATACATACATACATACATATATTGGGTATAAATATCTGATAGACTGACTTAAATGCGTTTGTATTAAGTCTTCTGCTAAACATGCTCCGTTGCGAGTTCTTTTTTTAATCTTGTTACGTTGCTCGACTATGTTGCGTTGAGCTGTAAGTTAGTGCGCTCATTTTGTCGGTCTTTTGATCTTTTAAAGGCTTTTCGATCACTGCTGCAACACAAAAAAGAAAAAGAGCAAATCATCACAACACTACGAGCAAAGACAAGTTAATGTATATACACGTAATTTATATGAACCAACAGCAATGCCTGAATAACCGAAAGTGATCATATTCGATGCATGCGATTTGTCGGTTTATGCGTTGGATAGTGTTTTGTTAGCAAGTGCCGCACTAAAGTCGGTAAATTGTAATCACAAACCTCTGTGATGACCATTTAGTAAAAAAAAATATAAAGAAAAAAATTTATAACTCATACTAACTCAAAAATGTGCACTCGATGAAGAAGGTAAAGCGAGCGAAAATAACAAAAGAAGAAAAAGCAAAAATGTGCAAGTAAACGATCGGGAGAGAAAGGAGCTCAATATACACGCAGAGCAATATTCTTTGCGGTCAGTCTAGGCTTTCCTGGAAGTAGAACAAACGAATCATTAAAAAATACTTTGAAACGTAATTTTGTTTAATTCAAACCAAGATACGTCGTAAATTTAAAAGAAATTTTCAAAGAAAACATCACATCACGACAACATAAAACGAATTGTGTCAAAGCATTAAATATCAAAGAAACTGAAGTATTATTACCAAATAAATAATTTATTAGAAACAAAAAAAAATTAGTAATTATAGTATCAGTAATAATAACGACATCTACCAATATTGCATTAAAGTTTAATTAAAAAAAAAAGAAAAAACAAAACAAAATTATAATAAAAAAAGCGTTAAATATAAAAATGTTCTGCATGTATCCACTTTTTTTCCACATCACTGTATAACTTATTTAAAGTAGCTGTAGTAACTTAATTTAAATAGATTCAAAAAAGCAAAGGAGTACTTAAATTAAATTAATTTTAAAATTGTCATCGCATCCGCGTTTACATAAAAACCCTAACAGATGTACTTACTGTGGTTTATAACGATAGCCACTTTGGCTATGTGGCATTTACAATTAACACATTGCGATGATCTTACCATTCTTACAAGCCAAAGCAGTCATACGGGCGGCTTAGGAGGCGGAGGAGGAGGGCAAGGGGTGAGCGGTAGTACTTTAAACTCTGGTAGTTCCACAATGTCGGGTATTCTAACGAATCATAACAATAATAACAACAACAACAACAACAACAATAATGGCCTAGTAAATCCCTCCACTAGTAATATTAATCAATTAAATGTTAATAATACGCTACTCACAACGCTTATGAACGGTAACGGAAATTCACATTTGAACGGACTATCGACGGGAATTGGTTCTTTGAGTGCAGTGGGATCTAAAGGACTAATGGGTCATTCAACTGGCGGTACAGTAACTTCAACGCATGGCGTTGGCCATCATCATGGTCATGCTTTGGCCGGCCTGGCTGGTTTGGGCATTGTTGTACCTGGTCATCGTCTAGCCAGCGGTACAAGTAGCGACAATGGTGGACGTTATAATTCAGGTGGTTATCTTAGCGGCTCTAGTATGGATTTGATGGGTGTTAATGGCGGTGGTAGTATACAATCCGGCCTTGGGTTAGTTGGCGGACTCGGAGGTGTCAGTAGTGGTTCACAATATTAGTAAGTAACAAAAAATTTACAATATATTTAAAATAAATTTTAAATTCTTCAAAATCCAACTTCGTTTAAATTTACAATTTTAAACCGAAATAGTGAAACTTGCTGAACCTTCATTTAATATTTGTGATAAACTAAAATCCAATAATCTGAGCAGTGTCATGTCCATACTTAATTAGAAACATTGAGCCGTCATATACGGTTTAGTAAAATTAGTCGATGAAATTTTTCATGAAGGAACGGTTTTGGTTCGTTGAGTGGATCTATCAATTAGTCTAAAAATGTACCGTTGATCGTTAGTCCCTAATCTCGTTTCGCTTGAATTTAACCGATTAAATTAATGTTTTATAGTCTGAACTGAATATGATTTATAACGCAACGATTGTTCTGATTGTTGGCGGAGAAGGATATGCCTCTTATACGCATAGTTTTCCTGCTGGCTTATTGGTCATGCACTTGAAGTATTCTATCTTTACTTAAGTTTTTTGCTTTTTTTTCAATATGATTCGTCGCGCGGGAAATATTCCCTTTGTAAGTGTACTACAAACAGGATGATGAGAGAAAAAATGTGAATAGAGAAGGATAGGATGTGTCTGCAACTTGGGAGGAGGTTGCACGATTGGTAAGCTTCAGGCCGTTACCGGTTCTAAAGTTTTGGGAGTTGATCTCTAGTATTTCAACTTTAGAGTCGCTTTCCTGTGTGTGACTATTAATAATAAATAAGACAGAATATGTTTATACACTTCTTGGCTTGTACAGTTCCCTATAAAATGTTGTCAATCTTCTAAAACTATGGTTTTAAATGCACATCTTATGTACACATATACGATATATGCATAGAGCCAATAAACCTTCGTTATACCTGACATTCGAACGATTTATATAAGTTAGTGAGGAAGAAGAAAAGACTCAATTTAAACTAATCGGGATATGACTGCTTTCTTGATTATATGTATGTATGTATATGTGAATGATGCTGAATTTCTAATAATCGAATGATCTCTTCAAGCATTAGAAAACTTGCTCTCAAACCGTAATCAAACTGTTAAAACGCAGTCTCTAAGCAAAGTCCATGCAACCGGAAAGCAATTCGCTATTTTTGTTTTCGGTGCTACTTCTAGGCAAATAGTAAAGAAGGCAAACGTCTAAGTTCACTTAGAAAATTTCTTTTTATAGACAAGTTAGGCATTAATTCAGCGTAGCGGTATTCTCTAAAACTTAAAGTAATTTAAAAAGGGGTAAAGTTCTGAAGACTGTGCGTGTGTGTGTGTGTGTGTGTGTAACTACTTCCAAAATTTTTGCCAGACTTCTGTCTTCTATTTCATATGTTTCCACTTTCTTCCTTCCTCTTCTACATATAGTTCTTGCTGATCGCCACCATACCCACAAGCATGGAGTACATGCCTTGAGTGACTGTTCAAGTATTAAAAAACAAGTTCTACTATTATAGATAACCAATTATAACTATTTCAATTAGTTAATATTTTAAATGTATGTCACATAATCAAATAAGAAAAAATCACAATGCAAATCGAAATTTCGGACGAAGGCCAGACTAGTGAAAAAGTTTGATTTTGCATTAATAAACAAATCAAACCTAACATCTATATAGTTTATGTGTCTGCTTCGTGTCTCTCTAAATCAAGTCAATGTTGATTTCTGTATACAATATGCGCCCGTTCTTTCTACTTTCAATACCATGCAGCACGATAGCACCAACGTACACACAGCTAGCTATACATTTTATATAAACGGTGTACAAATGCATTTGTACACAAGAGTTATATAACAACACATTATTACTCATATCAGATTATGCTATTTGTGTTGGTCATGTAATGGCCTATTGTCAACACCTCTTTGCAGCTTTTTTTGTGACATTATTTAAATATTCTCTTTAAAATTCTTCTCTGCTTTGAGATAAGCTGATTAATTGTGATTAGTCTGTGATTTAAAAGTCACAAGCGAATGTGCGTGTAATGCGGGCATTGAAAGTAAAAGAGAAGGGTATTAACGTCTTTATGGTCTTTATGGTCGGTCATAGGGAATGAATGGAAAAGTGAGAATGATAAATTTAACCATTTTATTGTAATCAACAGTAAGTAACGGTTGTTTACGGCTCTTAAAGTATGTGATGCATTGAAAAAATTTAATATTTAAACACAGCTTTCTATTTTATTTCTGATGGTCGAGTATTCAACTAAATGATGATGCAAATGCTTTACCATGAATATTTTATAAGAAAAATACAGTTGTGTGTAATGTGTGTACACTGCTTACCACCGTTAGCTGGTGTTTGATTAAAAGTCTGGATAGTACGGATTAATTTTTTAACGTTACGGTTTTGTTTTTCACCTTATTTTCTAATGGCAACTGAAACTCTTTGTTAACAACTGAAAACAATAAAATTCTGACGGTTTATAAAATTGGAATAAAGTCATCCTGTACTGAATGATGATGAACACTTACCTGTGTACTGTGTATGTCAGTTTAAATATGATCCATTTTCAAGTGTTGACAGTAACAGTAACAGCAACAGCAAATAACGCTGATGTGCTCTTTTTTGGTTCTTGATGAGTACTTTTTTTTACTTTTTTTCTATTTCGTATATGAACTGTAAGTAATGTGCACTTTTCAATATTAAAATTCTACCATAACTTTCCCTTTAAGTTATCTGCGTATGGAGAAAAATGTTACGGAAAAAAATTCATGTCGTATTGTCAATAACAGCAGCAACACCCATAAATGGATGTAATGTCTCGCATGCACATCTATTAGACTCGTGATGAATAATCACAGTAATAAAACTGCAACTATGGCAGTGAGTGGAAAAACGCATAAAAATCCTCAAGACGAATAAATTATTAAAATTTTTTTTTTTCGTGTTTTCTTGAAATTTATGAGCAGTAACTTAACCGGTAAACTCAACGTATTCGTGTAAGCGGGGTCATGTTTGTTGCTTTGTTAGTTATATAAATTTTGTTATTCTTTCCTTTTTTCCTTTTTCTTTTTCTTTTTTTTTTGTAATCAGTTTAAAGGATTTATTTCACGAAGGTGAGACAATTGTTTAAAGAGTTTAAAAGGTAAAGAAATCTTTAACATTTTTAACGGCAACTCTGTTTTCAAAACGTTGGTCAAAATTAAAAACCAATAAAGAAACCAAATATAATCAAAAGAGAAGAACAACACAAGCGAATTTCGTTAGATCATTCGATACTACAATACTTTTGCTTCAAGTTCTATTTCTTTCATTTGAGATTTCGTTTCAAAAAAACCGTCTTTGACACTCAACACATGGTCATTCATTGAATATTTGTCATGTTAATTGTATACCTACCATCGCAGGATGGATTTGTGTTAATTTTGTGAGAACTTTAGACAGCTAGAGCCTAAATGATACATAACAAATAAGAAATGTATATTCGGCTGTGCCGAATCTTTTATAGCCCCACCCTTATCTTAAAAAAAAGAGAAAAACTAAATTGTATTAGGTGAGCCTGGAAATGAAAGAACTTCTAACGTTTCTGCCAAATTTCAAGCTGATATCTCCATTTTTGCGGCCAGGAGAATGTTTACCACAGACGTTAGATAGTTAAGCAGCCAGACACATGGACAGACGTACCGACGGATATTTTTAGGCGGATTCCGAATTTCATACTGATAAAGAATATATTCATTCTCTGTGGTTCCAGACGCATTTTTCTTTAGGTTACAAACATTTTCACAAAAAAAATTAAATTCAATATTCTATTATGTCGAGTGGGCGGAGTCGATCCTTTCCATTTTTGCACAGAGAATACGGGATAGCTAGTGCAATATTTTTTTTTGGAAACTTTTCTAATTCTATCTGCTATGGTTTACGAGTAATGAGCAAAAATCCAATTTATTTTTCCTTCCAAAATCAGAGGTGTTTTTGGTCAACGTGGCACTGTGGGCGGTCCTTGGACCGATTTGGACCCTTTTCAATACCAACCTGCACGCAAGAACTTCCAACGGACGTCCGACGGACAGACGGACACGCTTAAATCGATTCGAAATTTGAAGCTTATTTTGGTAGTTACAAACTAAATGACAAAATGAAATATACTCTTCACCTTCTTTGATGGGTATAAAAATTAATTTCAGTCTCTGTAATCTCTGTAAAATCCGTCAAATCTACACTCCTTAGTGCGCCTACCTTGCCTGTGTAATATCTTAGTTAACTTCCAATTTATAAGTCTTCATATTGTCGAACTTAAACTATTTTATCTATTATCGTTTGTCAAGCTTCTGCAAATCAGCATCGGTTTAAGAATGCGCTCCCAGGTCAGAATTGTACCGCACGCTTTCTTTTGTCTTTCTTTTGCCACTCACTTGAGTTGTGTGTGTATAATATCTAGCTTAAGATTTGATTTTAAGAACTTGCTGAATTCACCAGTTATTATATTATAGCTGGATATTATGTGCAAATAAATAAATAAATAATTACGGCCGTACAGTTTTCAGGAAAAGGAGGAAATTAGTTGCTTTCAATTAATTGTAATCTGATCCGTTTACAAATTTTGTTGAATTTCGATTTTCGCTTGTCGATCGTATTCAGATCAACTTTCGGTTTTCAGACAAATTTTTCTAAATAGTGTTCGCGATTTAACATTTAACGCAATACACAGAACAGAGTCCACCGATTTCACTATTTAGATTGGTCAATAATATATATACTTAATGGGATTTCCGATGCAAATTGTTGCGCGTTGCAATCGTTTTTCAAAGCTAATTGGGCTCTTAAAGCGGATCTAAAAGAGGAAAATAAAAATGTTTTTATTTACTTTCCGGCTCTGAAAAACAAGTAAATAGGTTTGATTAGTGAAAGATTTTTTGTTCGAACCTCACTTGAATAATTTGTGATGGATACTTAAAATTATAGATTGTTTCGCGCTGCATTATCTACATTTGATTTAAAAATTGGAACATAAATTGAATTTTTGGTGCTCTTTTGTTGGTTTTACTTCATTTAGGTTACAAATATAGTATTTTTCATCGAGTTTTGTTGAGAAACCTTAAGAATATAAATTTTTTTATATTGCAACGTTTTAAAGCAAGCGCGGAAATGGCAAAAGTTGTCCTACACCATCCATTTTTGATGGCGTCTACTTTTGGTCGAAAGATTATCGAAGAATATGATGAACAGACATGTCTGAGTCGATTAAGAAGTTTATGATGATAATAAAACATGAATCCGTCGGAAATCATTCTGAGTATTTCATAAAGGATGATAAACTGAATATATCCTTACCGCAAATGGTTTAACACAGAATAAACTTTCGTTTACTAATTGTGGACATTAACTATAACATTCCATACATGCAGGATTTTGTTTTTTAATACCATGTTTTTAATTGCGAACTCTAATCCACCAAACTTTGATTTAGTAGGCGTTCTATTGCTAACCTTTTATAGGCAAGCGTTGGTTTTGCGAATGATTTTAAATCTAAATTCTATATAAAGTCAAAAAGAATTATTTCTAAATAAAATTTTTAGCATCAAAAGAACACGTCGTCCCATAAAAATGGAACAACCTGGCATTTTGTCGGCATTGACGCCATGATTCCATCATAGACCCTTGTTTTCCATTTGTTATATTTTGAAGATGTCATTCATTTTGAAGTGTATATTCCAGTTATACAGGTTTGTTCTTCTAAGCATTTGTCGATCTGTGATTTGTCTTCGTGAAAGTACTGTTTAGCGCAAAATATAAGTTATTCCTTATTTTACAAAAAAAAAAAAAGAAAAAAAGTGGAACCACGCATACTGCCAATTTTCGTGGTGCAATCGAAGCAAAATGCTTTTGGATCGTGATGAAAACGATACAAAATCGGAAGCGCAAAAAAACAAGATATAAATTCAGAGAACTATTAACAACCATTAACCATTAACATCGGCAGGATGAATACAAATAAGGAAGAAACGACTGGAACGCGCAAAATTGTAAATTATAAATTGAGTTTCCAACGTAATGGTGCTGCGCCCTATATGCAAAACCCATGCAGGAAGCGTTAACAGTACTGAGCTGAAATATATTACCACTCCTGCTGTTTTCACTAGATATTCTGAGTAACATTAGTTTCAGTTTACTAGTTGTTCTTTCGTCACGGAATTCATATTTTGTCAAATAATAAAAAAAAATATGTAGCTACCAATGGATAATATTTTGAATAATTTATTTTCTAATATTATCTTCGGTTATTTTATTCTCATAGAAAATCTGGTTAGTAGTTATATGGAATGATTTCAATACAACAAACTACTTTTGGTTACAGGGAATAAGGGAATATTAAGTTTGTTCGGACATGAGCAACGCCAAAAAGGGCAATTTTTTTATTGTACAAATTGATTTAGAATTATTTTCTGACTCTGTCTGTTCCATCCAATCTCAGTGCATGTATTTCTATTCAGATGAAATTTCATAATTTGTCATGTTTTGGCTTAAGGACGCACGCTGTTGCAATAAGCACTTCTTCTCACCTTAGGAATAACGGGTGTACAACACATTCCTGTAAACAGATTACTTTGCATTATAACTTCTAGTATCCTTTCTTTTGTGGAAATTTTTCTTCCCAAGAAGATGAAAGATATTAAGCGATACCAAATTTCTTTAGCTTCAGATAAAATCAAAATGAGACAAGAATGTCAAAACCGTCTTTTGAGAAACCCGATAATATTTCTTCAGGTCTTTAGGAAATTCGATTTAGCATAATGATTGAAAGAAAGTTGACTGATTTTTTTTAAGCAACAATTCAGGTAAAACTATACCAATAATGCTGCTTTGAGCTTTTGATGAAAGAACATTTTCTACATGTTTTCGTGTATGACCTTATGATGCATTTGATGAGAAGCTAACAATGAACTGTTGACTCTTATAGCATTCAAAAAATTGTAGGGTACTTAAGATTAGTCTTAAGATCAGCATTATAAACCGTATTATTCCTTTCCGCGTAATTTAAATATTATATATACTCATGAGTTTTAGTTTGTTTCTCTACGCTTGAAAATATGTAATTTGACTTCGAAGCTTATTCTTTAGTGGGAATTAAGTTCAAATCTTGTTTATTGTTTCTTTGTCTTTATGAGAAAAGTTTTTCACTTTTAATATATACCAGATGATTCCCCTTTTAAAATAATGCAAAACTTTTGATAAAACTTGAAATAATTTTGTGGGGATAACAAGCACAAGTGTATGTGTGCGCGTAATTTCTTCTACGCGCTGAAGAACGTGAATATTTAAATTGAAATTTGAGCTAAGAATTTATTATTATTAAACAAAGTCTTGTTTATTGACATAATCCTTTAGAAGAAAAAGAATTATTTATCAAGAGTGTCTTTATCTACTTCACATAACGTAAATTTTTGCTAAAATTTTGCTAAAACATATGCAAGATTTCCATTCAGTTACATGCGATCATAAAACACCTCACATATGTTCATAAAGTCT
Source organism: Glossina brevipalpis (assembly GCA_000671755.1). Taxonomy (NCBI): domain Eukaryota; kingdom Metazoa; phylum Arthropoda; class Insecta; order Diptera; family Glossinidae; genus Glossina; species Glossina brevipalpis. The sequence goes on from KK351015.1 coordinate 694,278, forward strand.
GTTTTAATTTCACACAAGATTCGTGATAGAAATTTTTTCATGCATGAGTTTACTTCAAGATAACTATTTAGATCTAATTTACTGCCAAAGTTGTTAAAAGCTAAACGACGGTGAGAATGATAGTTCATAGGATAACAGTTTTTAACTTTCCTGAATTGCTCTATAAAGGGTTATCCGTTAAATTTAATAAAGAGTTATTCTCCTCTCTATACCTTACAACAACTTCAAATGAATGCATCTTAAGTAACAAACAGAATAATTCATGACATTTATTATCAGTCGATACTTATTCATTTTGATTTCACTTTATTAACTAAACACCATAATTGCCAGTCGATTTGAACTTTGATAGGGGATCAAGTGATCTTTTTAAAAACCGCACATTTAACTAGACTATAATTATATCAAATTCTTAATATATCACAAAATGATTATGAAAATAAATAAAAATAAAAATTATGCTGATTTTTGTTTACAGATCGTCGCAACAAAAAAGCCTTTACACAACGTGTAAGAAGATAAGGGTGTTCGTTAATAGTTGTATTTCTGGTAAATCTTAACCATGAATAATATGGAATGACACATACACAATGTATAACACAATGATTTGTAAGATGACTTACAGCGTCTTCTTCTTGCATTTTACATCTGTGAGTATCTGTTAGGTCTGTGATTATATTTGGCTGTGATCTGTTTTGAAAGAAATCCAAATATTTGGTATTCAAGAGCAAACATAGTAGCGAAACCTTCCAATCTCAATGTTACGTTAAAACAGGGCTCTTCGTTTATATTAATATTAGAAAATGCGAAAAATACTCGACTTCACAAAATGTAGCAAATTGAAGATAAATTGTTAATATATTATTTAATTATAATAATTTAATACATTAAGAAATTATTATATTTTTTGTGTATAGATCTTTCAAAAATGTATCGAACGAGCACTCCAGAGCAATTGCAATATTTTACCGTAAACCGCCTTTAAGAGACTATTAAAGAAACGGACGAGCGCGACCGCAAAAACCAAAAAAAAAAAAAAAAATATTTAGAGTATATAGTAATATCCCCCTCTATTGTGCCGGTGTTTCAGGATGATTCGTTCTTGGTGATATACTTGCAAAGTGTGTGCAGTCAATTGTTTCGGTTGTGTACCCTTTATATTAAATTTTTGGACAAGTTTATGAATATACAGAGGCAACATAAAAAAAATATGTTTTTCTTTATCCAGAAAATTTGTCGCTTGTGTTTGTCAATTCTCGTATTCTTCATCGGTCAGTGGAAAAAGAACTTCTGCACATTTCACACATACATTTAATCAGCAAATTAGCTTTATAGCTATTGAAAGTGATGACTGACTCAGTGGAATCAAATAATTGTTTCCTACACACTTCTGGTACGATCCATGGTTCAAAAAGTATTGTGCTGAAAATAACCGTATTCAAATTGACAAGAAATGAAAATAATTCCAAATAGCAAATAAGTTTATAAGGTTTCAAATTCTTCGTAATAACCCATGACAAGGTCTTTGAAAGTCCAAAAAATTTCTTAAAGAGAGAATCTTCCACATGGAAAGGATCGCTCTTGTTTCTTAACCGTTTCAGCAATTTTTTACGATGCGGTCTAATGAAATTAGTTACGAAATAGCAATTAAAAAAAAAAATAAAGCTTTTATATACGTCTACCTTTGCTTATATTCCGCAAAATCAAATAAATACGTTGGAATTATTTTTTTTCTCATTTCTTTAAACATTTTTCATTCATATTTTTTCAAATTTCTACAAATGAGACAAAAACTCTTAATGTGAGTCTAAAATTCGTTTTACTGAAACCTATAATTAATGATGCGTCAACGATTAATGTTGTTCACAATAAGGTTATTAATAATAAAGAAAGCAGGTCAGCTTTTCTATATAGTTCACTAAAACATACCAATGACAGACCTATTTAAAACCCACTGGCTTACTCAAAGAAGCTGATGAAATACGTCTGTTTACTTTCTTTTCCTCTAAAAAAGTACATTTTGGATGTCATATCTTCAATGAAAACAAAGCTATACTCGTTGATTTTATTTATGCGTTTTGAAGTTTTAGTTCCGAGAGGCTATAAGTTGAATTTCTAATGAAAAAGTCGGCATGGGAAGCTAGATACCGTGGTGTAAAGATCAAGGGTTGCTTTGCTACACTTTTTGTGGGTGGCTCAACGTAGACGACTTATCACGGTCAAGTAATATTCCATGTTAATGGTGAATCTCTGCTTAACGTTTAACACACAAGATAAAGTCCTCAGTCAATTTTTCTACGTCGTCCACTTATTCCCGTAACTCCTCAAATAACTATAGTTAAGATATAAAACTAATAGAGTTTTGATTTAAAAATACGAAACATGGCTGTTAATGAGAGATAAGAGAAAAAAATTAAAAAATTATAAATGTAAGATATATACTTTTGGAAAAGAATATTTATAATAACTCCATAACTTTTTTTACACTTTTCAATATCAGGTCACATAGAATTTTTTATATATACGATTGCATGCTTTAAAATATTTTAATAAAAACTATTTTCATAGATTGTAAATCGCTTATTCTGAAAGTAACTTAATTCTGCTTCTCTTGAATTCGAAACATAGAGAATTTTTTAAAGTAAATTAAAGGCTATTTAAAATTAATAAGAGGGTAAAGTAAATTACCTTTAACGACGATGCTTAATATATAAATCTTGACAGCAAGTTTGCTAACTAGCAGATTTTTTAACAGGCAGTGGAAGCTAAATTACTTGCTTCGGTTAGTTGGTTGCTGTTAGATTATTGTGAATGATTTTTCACATATGATGATTGCCCTTTTTCGGCTGCATTTCAATATTTTCCTCGAATTCTACTCATGGCACGACGAAAACGGAGAGATAACATTCTTCTGAAAAATTGACTTATTCCATTTACAATTTATTCAACTTATATAACATATTAAATAGGGTTCTATCGGCTAGTCGGTTTATCCAAATTAATATCCAAAAGAAATTTTGCGTTTACTAAAAGCAAAATGCACCTGCTTGTGAATGTCTCTGACATACACGTAGACTATTCTTTTATTATTATTATTATTAGTTCTTTTTTCTTTATTTTTCCATTCGAAAGCTGTTTTATGCACTGATTAATCAGTTTTGGTTGATATTCTGTTGTGATTTAAGTTCAACTAAAGGCAATTTTTCTTAAAGTTTTTCTTCTATTTTTTCACGCCTTTTTGTTTTGTCTGTCTGTATGTCTGTACTTGTGACTATCTGTCTTTTGTTAAGTCATAAATTTTAAGTACGAAAAAATAAATAAATAAAATATCGATCATTTTATGTGAGAAAGACAATCTGTAAACGAAATCTTCTATTTATTAGCAATTTTTCATTTTTTTTTTTTTTTGTTGAGTTTTTTCAGTTTCTTTTCTAAATAAGTTTTGAAGAAAAGCAACAAAAATTATTGCATAATTCTCTTATAGAGTTGCACGAAAGAGATGACAACGACAATTGCAAGACAAAGCATTGCATAAACCGAGAACACTCGTGCATAGTCGTTACAGTTGCTGTTCACTACTATTCATGCTAACGAATCTGAACTACGTTAAGTTGAAGTTAATCAATGCGGTTGACGGAACGAATGAATGAACGATTGTCTGACTAGCTAAGGCTTTATAACTGATTGTTTTTATTTCACTAATTTTCTTTTCTTCATCTTTGAGGTTTTTTTTTGTGCTTTGTTTGATTTTTGTTGGAAATTATTGAATACGTTCAATGTGTGGTGATCGTTGACGCGTGTAGGAGTTTTTGAATATAGCATTTTTGCGGGTTAACGATCACTTAGAATTGATTGAATAAAGTTTGAAGAAACTGCTTAACCTATAAACAAGAGTTTTTTTTCTTTCTAAATGTATTCAAAGAACATGAAATTTTTCTGCAAATTATCGGTATCTTAGAAAATACTATACAGTTTGCGATAAACTTCTTGGTTAGCAACAACTGCCGCTGATATTCGACTTAACATCTCAATGCGTTAAGATTTAACACTAAAAATGTGAAGCCTGTTAAATTGGTTTGAGTTTTAAAAAATGTTTACTAAGAATTATTATATAATGTTCCACAACTTTCTGATGATTTCCGCAATTATGAAAACTTTTTAATGGAAGCTGCTACTTATTGCTTGCATAGTCTGGTAATTCAGGTAGAATTCTTATATTTTCCAGTTTTAGTTAAAAAATGTGCAAAAAGTAATTTTTGCATGGAATCAGACATAAGCCAGCTGCAAGGACTAATGTTTTTCATAGTGTTTTAGTCTATGCAATTATGTGACATAATCGTGATGAAAAACAAATATGTTGATACTTTTCCACAGCCGGTTAAAGCAAACAAAAAAAAAAAGAAAAAACAGGCAACAAAGATACGAATATATTACTTTTCTATGCACAATTAGGCTGAGAGACTGTAAAAAACCTATTGAGTTCATTTGCTGAGTTTTCCAATATTAATGATTTAAAATTTTTTCTTGCCTTCGACCTACTTGTGGTATTCTATAAATGTTCCACAAGAAGGCTTACCCTCGAAAGCGTAGTTTTTGACTTGGAAATACTTTAATCACAGTAGTCACAGATTGACGCTTGTTTCATGCGCATTGCTGATATAACATCTTTTTCCTACATAAACGTTTGACAGCATAGAATTCGAAGAGAACTCGTTGAAACATTCGCTTCTCTTACTTATCTTAGATGCAAATTATTGATTAAATCATTAATTTCTATTGTACTCATTTCAACTGTTTGCGGGGACGGCTTTCATGAGGGTTACGTGATCTGTAAATCTCTTGCGAAGCTTACCGATATGGCAATTTAGTTCGAAACTAACGTTCAGCTATTCATAATTCATGCATTTAGTGCTACGTTATTCCCTTTACTATAAAGAAGCCAAATATGGTAAATAAACGTATTTTATTCGTACGGCGACATATAGAAGTCGCCCGTATTAACGAATCTGTATCACTTTTAGATAGTGCTACTACTTCGTACGAAATTTGATAAAATATCATGACATTTCGATCATTACTTTACAAATTGCAGTCTATCCATTTCTGAAATTTTCAAAATGTTGGCAAAAGATTGCTGCTCAAGGGGAAAAAATACCAATAAAGACAAGAACCGACTTAAAAAGTGTTATGGAAAGTATATAATAACAATGTATTTATTATTTTACATGATCATATATCCTTGAGAAAGTTCTGTTCGAAATGGGTACCGCGTTTGATCAAAAAAAAAAACAACATGTTGATAATTTAGAGCGCTGTTCAGAGCTGTTTAGGGATTTTTCCCTGCTATGTGTGACAGTCGATGAAACATCAGTTCATCACTCTACTCCAGAATTAAATGAGTAGTTGGCCGAAAGCAATGTAAACCGTAAACCACGAAACTCGGTTGGAAAGATCCTTATTTACGGTATATACTATTCTATTCTCTATACTATAACTATATACTATAACTATTCTAAAAGGGAAAGAAGGGGTGAATAATATATAACAGTATAAGGTAGTACATGGAAGTATATAAAACCAAGCCAATGGATCGTGTGACAAATCCATTACAACAATAGTAGAGTGGCAAAAAGAAACTAGCGATCCTATGAACTTACTGAATGATGTGTTACCCACGAGTGGTGAAATGTCATATTACTGCAACACAGAAAAATACTAGACGTAAATAAATATTTTTTCTCTTTTATTTTAGTTTTCCATTAGTTAATAACTTTTTTTAAACGTCTATATCAGAATAACTTTCTTGATTTGCCGTAAGTGTATTAATTTATTCACAATAATATTTATTGTTTATATTTATATTATATTTATTAAAGCTATATTTGTTGAATGAAATTTCAAATTTATTTTATGGAAACTAAAAAAATAAAAAAACTACAAACATTTTCATCCACTTAAAGTTCAGTTTTATTTGTTTTTTATTTATATTTCTTCATCAGTAAATTGAGCGTCATTCGCCACTTCTTCAATGCTGAGACATTTATTTCATTAGAAATTAAAATAAAACAAGAAATATTTGTAGATTTACCCAGAAATTCAGCAGACAATTAGCTGCAATTGTCAATCTGCGCCTCAGCGTTTCAACATTTTTATTTTTGTTTCTTTCTTATTTTGTATATTTTTTTAAAGAGGATTTCTATGGTTGCTGCTCATCTTTTGAAGTAAATATAAAGTAATTTTAAGGAAAAAACAAAAGAAAAAAATTAAAACACTTGTTTTGATTGCCTTAATTTAATTAAATAAATTTCTTCTTTTGTTATGCCTTAGGGTGAATGTTGAATTCCCTTAATCGTGCTCGACACAAAGTATTCGCATGTAGGGTTCATTATTTTAGTTTGGTGCTATCTTCGGAAACTTGAACTTTGACAGTTCAAGTTCGGCACCGATGAATCATGTAAAATCATGTCAGGAAAAAGTATTCTACGACTGACTGCTGCATAACACAGTCTGTAAGAAATGCGATTCTCTCTAGTCGATATACTCAATTCCGATCCCTAGTGTGATGATGCTCTGTAAAATAATCATTAAAAAATATTACTTAAAAAAGGCTTTGATTTATTAAACTTGACAGGCATGGACGTGTTAACTTTAACCTATTAAATCTTATAACTCCCCAAAAAGGAAAGTAATCTTTTGTTTGTTATTCTATAATCAAAATCACTCAAGAAACCCTCATGATTTCATTAATAGAAGTTGAAAAAACCAGAAAGTTTAACATGCTTAAGATATTGCTGGCGTTATTAGAAACTTTGAAAACTAAAAACTGAAAACTTTAATCTGAATTTTCATGGAAAAACTTGAAACAGCTTTAGAAGAAATATTACATAAAAAATTGATATCTCTGTAGAGTTGCACACATATATGGAGAATTAACTTTAATTATTCTTTTTTTTTTTTTTTTTGATACCAATACCGATGTCTTTCTGCAAGTGGTGCGTTTATTTCCTAACTTTTTCGGGGACTGAAACTTACGCTAAAGTATAATGTTCCGATCGTCCTTTTTTTCGATATAAAAAGTTAGATAGATAAGCACATCTAAATCCTCCCAAAATTATTCTCTACTCTACTCTACTTTACTATTCTCTATTCTCTACTCAAAATTCTATATTTCTTACGCCATCTCTGATGCTTATATCGAAACATGACAAACGAAATGATGAAGTTAATGAACCTTAATCTTCTGTTAGCAAACATGAAAATGAAGAAATTTAACATGAAACATGTGTAGAAGACAAAACCAAATAATCATTTGCGTTTGTATTTTAATTGAATGTGTACCGCCTTTACCCAGTGGCGCTATAAATGCCTGATTTGCATATTTATCGTGTAAATCGTTTTGTCGTTTGCTTTGTTAACCAAATGAAATCATGTAGATCTTTAACGTAATGGCATATATATAGTTACATATACATTTATATATGTACATATATGTAGTATATATATGTACAAAGTAAAAAGGCCAGACATTTTCAATTTCTCTTTCCAAAGTGAGTGAAAATGAAATTGCTTTCGTTGTGTCTATACGTTTCAGTTTATGTTCGCTTATGATGGGCCTGACATTGGTGACGACATTCAGGGTCATTCTAGTCATTTATATTGAACTTCTTTTTTGTTTCTTTGTTATCATTATTACGTATCTGACTTTTCAAGTAAACTCAATCTTGAGTGCATGTATGAAATTCGTTTTGTGCGACAATTTAAATTAAATTGAAATGTTTATGTTATAAGTTTATTAAATCCGTACAAACACTGTTAAAATATCTAAATGAAAAAGTAGCGCAACGAAAGACAGTAAGAAGGAAAGTTGGTTTTGGTTTTTACTCAGGATTCATATGGAATTCTTTGAGTCTAGCAAAACCAAACTAGTGTAAATTAAGAGCTGACCAGTTTTCGTGTAATTTTCTATTGTGTTTTACTATATAATATATCAACTGTCAAAGAAATTATATTCAGAGCTGTTAAAATTTGTAGACGTTTCGTTTGAAGAATTTTCAAATAGAAATATAATTGAAAACAAATAGAGAGTTATGTTTAACGCACTTAAAGATATCTACCATCCAAGGAAGTGCAGTAAATCCAAAAGTTTTCCTTAAAAGTGACTCGAGCGATGTGGCCGATTTTGTTGCACTTTTGGGGAGTTGACTTTTGCTAAGTGACTTTCAAAAATGTTCTCATAGTATCTCGTGTTCTTTAATTTACTATTAAGTCAATTTCAAAATCAATTTAGCAAAGCAATTTAAAATTCATAGGAACGTAATTGAAAAGAAAAATACTAGATTTCTCTGTTTTCATGTCACAAATGTTGTAAATTTTCTCATTGTCCGACGGTTAGGTAGACGTCTTTATTTGTTTTATTGGCTTTATAAACTTTACAGCAAGTTCGTTGCATTCGCTTTTTTATTACATATATGATAACATATCAAGTATATCTTCCTTCTTTGAAAGTTCATAGAAAGTTTAGAAAAAAAAAAAAAAATATTTTTAAAAATCTACTCCACTTTTTTTTTAAGTTCATTGGAATTTTCGATATTTTTTTATTTTATTTTCTTTATACGTATAGCGCAATTATACACTAAACCAGTTTGAAAGACTTTTATACCCATCACCGAAGTTGATTTTGTCATTTGGTTTGTAACTTCGTAGACCCAACAAACTATATATATTCGTGACCAGCATCAAATTTAGAATAGATTTAAGCATGTTCGTCTGTCCGTCTGTGTAATGTCTGTGGTATATATTCTCCTGGCCCCAAATCTTCAAATTTGGCAAAAACACTGGAAGTTCTTGCGAGCAGTTTGCTATTAAAAATAGGCTAAATCGGACAAAGGAAGCTCGTACAGTACGACTAATAACACCTTTGCTTTTGGAAGCAAAAAAAAATTGGATTTGTGCTCATTATTTGTAAACCATAGCATATAGAATTAGAAAAATTTCCAAAAATATTGCGCTAGTTATCCCGTATTCTCTGTGCAAAAATAGAAAGGATCGACCCCGCTCACTCAACATAATAGAATATTTCATTTCATTTAATTCTTTTTGTGAAAATATTTGTAACATTAAGAAAGATGCTTCTGGAACCACACAGAATGTATATATTCGTGATCAATATGAAATTTGGAATCCATCTATATGTATCCGTCGGTACGTCTGTCCACTTATGTGGCTGCTTAACTATCTAATGTCTGTGGTAAACATTCTCCTGGCCGCAAAAATGAAGATATCGGCCACGCCCATCTATTACAGTTTATTGGCTATAAATCACATAGAAACAGCAGGGAGTAAGTAAACAGGATTTTAAGGAGACAAATCACTGTAATAGCCTGCAATTAAGTTATTTATCAATTTTCTTCTGTAAAATTTGAAACGTAACTTCAATAAACGAAATCTCAATTTTGATCTCAAGCTTTAATTCACGGATTTTTGAGAAACGAATTTCACATATTTAATAAGTAGTCAAAAAAAAAAAAAAAAAAAAAAAAAAAAAAAACAAAAACCCAACTTCAAAGTCGGTGCTCAAAGAGTCATCAGAATTCGATCTGTTTTTTGATTCTTTACTTTTTTAATATTAAATAAATTCGAAATTTAAAGCATTTAATATCGAAGAGTCGTATGATTACTGTTTATTAAAGAACTAAAAAGGATTTTTTTAAATAATATTTATGCTCGAGATACAAATAAACAGATATGCAGATATCCATCATAAATGCTTACTATACGTGTGAATTCATTAATATAGACTACTGTGGAAGAAAAGTCATTGACAGCAGGAGAAAACAGTTTAGTGTTCATTTTCCCTGCCTTTTGTATTATTGCTGTTATTGTTGTAGCTAAATTTCATTGATGCATTTTGTTGTACACTCACATATCCGCACATACGTGTTTTAAAAACCGTGCAATCAGACCAAAGAGCACCTGCAACATCAGCTAAACGTTCACGTATATTTTTGTATTTATGTGTTAACAGTTTTTTTTCTGGTCTTTCTTCTTGCGAGTTAAGAAAAAAAAAAAAAAAAAGATTTGTTGTTATTGTTGTTTTTTATTTAAAGATTATTTTATGATATTGTTTATGATTGAAAGCATTTTTTTGTTCAAGAGAAGAGTAAAAAGAAAAATTTTATGAGGATTTTGTGTTTTATGTTACGCGCGCGTTTACAACTTCAACTCCAGAATACGAAAGAAAAAGACAAACGTAGGAAGACAACAGAAGAGAAGGAGAAGGCGTTTAGATATAGCGAGCAAAGCAAAACCTAAACACATTTATAGTTACCTCAGAAAATGATGAACGTTCGTCATCAGAACACTGCGGCGGTAGCGATAGCTACAGCGGCATCGGCAGCAACAACTAAAGAAGGTAGTATCGTCATTACCAGCAGATAGAAGAATTTGTACACAATTTTCGTCAAGATCAAAGTAAAACATTTGGGGTCTTCTACACGAATAAATGTCTTAAATACAATGTTTTAGTTATATGTATGTATGTATGTAATGATGTGTATGTATGACTGCGACTGCGAGTATTGAGGTATTGACGTTGTTGGCTGTTTTGTATACGTTTTGTTCCTTTTTTTTTCTTTTCTTATTTCATGGCTGCGGTATTTATCTAAATAATCACTTGCTTATACACTTGCATACACACATAGGTTTATGTAGATGAGAAGTTATAGAAGTTTGCCACATGCATATATATATATATACAAAAATAGATCTCAAAGATAAACAAACATTCACTACCCGTTTTCTTCAACGTTTGTATTAGACTTTACACCTTTAATTGTTTTAACATAGGGACAGACAGCGATTTAATGGCTTCGAAGTTGTTTCAGAAATTTCATAAATTTGATGCGGCTACAATTTATCATTTTCTTTCTTTTCTTTTCTTTTTTTATTTAGTTAGTCAGCAATAAACTCATAAGACAGTAATAACAAAAAAAGTGTTAAAACGAAAAGATTTAAAATTTTTTACAATTGAATGATTTTCTTAAATATCAAAGAAAGACTGTGTTGTACACCCTCCTTCAGAGAACGATTCCAGATGAAAAGATTTTTTAAAACTTTTTTAATTACAAATTAATGTTTAGAAGATATTTAAGTGTAAAGAGCAATCACTAATGTTGGCCGATACGTCTTACGTTACCATTTTTTATCAATGAAAAAATTGTTTTCATACGCTATCGAGGGATAAAGTTGTGAAATAAGCCGTTTGATTTCTGCTTACAAGGCACGTCAAATTGACAATGTTGAGCTACCAAGCGTTAATCGAGTGTAGGCAGAAATCCAGCAAAGTTGGCAAACCCGTTACGTAATATTTGCTTCGAAGACAAGCCGCAACTGTGACCGAGTTGTTCAGAAGCGTCTCTAACAAGTCAGTACATGTGGGTTCAAATCTCATTGCGGTATGTTTTTTCATAGCCAATAAATGAAAAAAAAAAGCACCAACGAGCCGATATCCTAAGCTGCTATTGCTCTCATTTCCTCTAGTCTAAGAATTAATTTCATTAGTCTTCTAGAGTGTAATAATAAGACTTGGTTGGAAGACGATGGCAAGTTAAAATTACATGGCAAAGTGACCAAATAGAGAGTTATACTGGTAAACTGATTATAGTTGAGAAATTGTATTTAGAGATAACGCATAGTTGTTGTTAGTAAAACTTGACAATTACAATACGGTACCAAATCAATTAAATAAATACTGCTTAGTTGAAAACGATTGACGGATAATGTTAAAGCAAATATTAGTTAAAATGTTAAGCTATATACGATATATGAAAGCAATCAGTCCTACGAAATGATAAACTGCTAAGTTACAACGAGTTAATTGATAAACTGTAGGGGAGAAAAAAAGCTGACTTGAATAAATTTCACCATACCATACTTAAGGGAATTTCATTGTACACAAAATTGTTACATATAACAGAAATGAATAAAATATACATTTTTCAACTGATTAATTGTAGGCGATCGTTGAAGCGTGTAGAAAAATTTGCTGAGTTGAATAGGTTTAGAGGATAACGCTTGAAGAAATATTGTATTGAATAAATAAATGTGCAAGAAGAAGTGAGGCTGCGCTGTACAATAGACATTGAACCGTTAAACTGCAGGTGAATAAGATGTAAGCTTCTGTAGATTTTTAAGCCAGACGTGGTTTATGCATTTGCAAGGTAATAAACTGAATTGTAACACATCGATAAGTAAGTCCCCAAACTAAAAAGCAGATGTTGTCGGTAACAAAGAATCCATATTATTTTTAGAAAGTAAGAAACTTCAATGGATGTTTATCAAAATTTAATTCAAGTCTATCATATGTGTACAAGTTACAGCGGATTTAGTGTTATTTGCGAAACAATGAAAAAAAGGCGAATTTCGTTTCTAAGTAAGATATTGCCTCTTAATGGAGAAAATACTATTCCAACTCTATATTGGCTTGAAAAGTGTTATGGCAACCTCTCACAAAATCGAGCGAAACTGTTAAGGTAACGTGCAGTTAACGATTTGGTTTATATTCCAATATTCCGCAACTAGTTGTTCGTTTTATATCAGAATTTGTCGTTATTAGTCTACAGTGCACGTATGTTCCGTTTTCATTTGGTTGTAACGGTTAAAAAGAGACAAGTCAGCATATACATGCAAAGATCTTTCGCGTTTGCTTTCGTCTATTGTTTTGTAGTATTAAATTTGTAATTTTAATAGAACCAAGCATTGCACATTTTGCAGTTGATGAGTTTACGTCGCGGATTTGTTAATTCTCATATTCTCGGTTTTTATTTCTTTTCTTAACTTTTCTCGTACTTTACACTGTCCGCACGAACCTTAATTGCACTAAACAGGTGATTAAACAGAATAATTTCAAATTTATTTAATCTGTTTCTAATTGTGTCAAAAGCACATCACGTTTAATATTAAATTTGAGCAACATTTCGATATAATACGAAGATTATCTGAAAAATTTCCGACTTGACAGTTTTGCAACTGGTTCGTTGGTAGCCCTGTAACAAATCGGAAAAGGAAAAGACTGATAGGCTAGAAGAAAAAAGCAAATATAAAAAAATGTCCCATGGCTTTCTTAGGCCGTAAACTTTTTAAACAACCTTCGCACCAATATATAAAATAATTCCGAATTTGGCATGTCAATGTAAGTATTTCATCAAAGCTGTTCTAATTTAGATACAAAAGAAATGAATAAATCTTCAACTTCCTGAATTTCTTACATAAGAGTATACTGATATTTCGCAGGTTACAAACTGATTATCAACGCTATCACCTTTGGCATAAGTTAGTGTAAAAGTTAGTCACCTACAACTTGTAGAAAATGAACGGGTTTCAATTCACCCTTGTTTTTTTAGTTTTCTAATGATTGTAAATCAATATTTTTTTTTTCGTTGTTGTTTTTATTATTCTTCTGGGGTTTGATTACAATTTAACTACAACCGAATAGCAACAAAAACAAGTACTACTATTGAGTGCATATAACGCATATATAAAGCGTCTTCATAAATAAGTATATACTGCACTCGATGCGTGTGCCTGTAAACTCAAGCGATTAAGGGATGTAATGAAAATTTAATAATTGCCCAGACCATCCGTTTAAGAGCTTTTCTCTGCACTATACAAATAAAACAAAAAGTAAAAAACTCATAAAAGACCAACCCCTGGGTTTTAATTTCAACAACAAAACAAAAAAGAAATCAAGCGTATTTACAAACTTCATTAATAGATCTGGAAAGGGAATGAATGCTGTAAAAATAATTGCGCAAAAAAAAAAAAAAATACGAACATACGGTTTATAACAAAACGCCATAAAAATGTAATAAACTTATCTAAAAGACAGACAGTCTCTAATAAAGTAAAAGATTTAGAGACAAAAATTTTCTTAACCATTGTAAATGAATGAAGATTCGTTCAAAATGTAAGTTGTTAAAGAAAGACATAAACCGAATATCATGTTACGATCAAATTTAATTTACGAATATCCTAACTTGAACTAGGCGTAAAGAAAGTTTGTAAGAACGTTTTGCATGACCCACAAAATGCTGAGCTTAATAAAGCAAATAGCGTTAATAGAAACCGTTTCGGATGTTCCTAAACGCCTTTTTGCACAAAAACGATGGCCGCAATATAATAGGAGTTTGCATGCATTCTGAACATCTTTTCACTTGAAAAAGGCGTTTATTGAAAATAATTAGTACAATGCGTATGAATCAAAATATTTTCTATCGTTTTATATTTTTCTGGTAAGACTGCGATACCGTGTCAAAAGAACGATATTGATTTGGCAGCGGTCCAATCATTGACCAATTTTCGATTTGTTCAACATTTTGAAACAAAGTGCCAGCCAAGCCATGCTGCTTCGATCAGAACAAGTGGTAATCAGTGAGTACGCTGACTGTGGTTCCAATTTGACCTGTATCTTTGACAACTCTCACAACGTGCGAGCGAGAGCTGTCATTCAAAAACATGACTTTGCGTCCTAACTGTTTTGCTGGTTTTTTTTGCTACAGTACATCGCTCAATTTGTTCAATTAACATCGGAAGACATTTGCAGTAACAGTTTCATTCGGTTTTAGTACCTCGTAATAGACTTGGTTGCACAGCGTTCGATGAGTAACGTCTATATACAATGAATAACTTAATAATACTAAATGAAAACTGTTTTAGGTGGAGAAAAGTCAAAATCATCGAATCTAACCATTGTATGCAGTGACATTTCCCATTGCCCACTTTCCATTTTCACCAATAGATGTCGCTAATCGAAATGTATGCAAGCAACTAATACGAAAAAACAGCAAATGCGTTTCTTGGATATCTTATACCGGTTACGTATTTGTTTTCGGAGGTGTTGCGATAAGCTGGCGTTGTTCAATACTGAACGATACGGTTCGTCTCGGTACTAATCTCTTGAAAGTCTCTGGAAAATATCACTATTAGTCATAAACTGTAAGTTGCACGTTTTTTTTTTGCTGCGCATATTTCCGAATCGTTTTCAAACTTTCATTTGGAACAGTCTTAACGGCCGAACGTATAGCTATATAACTTATATATTCGATTATTCGATCAAGCGATATATCGTTATTCGATCGACCACTACGCTATCGCACATTCTTCAAGCACTCAGGTAGTCAGAATTTTAAAAACGATATTATGTATGAGTTCGTAAATGTTGTAAAGAAGTAAGAACGGACTTATAAAGAATACTTGTTACTTAATCAGCGCGCATATCGAAATCAAAAGCGTTGGTTTCATACACGACTAAGATTTTTAAATTTTGCAAATTAGGTTTGAGTTTTTTACTTCAATCTTGTCAAGTTTAATTTAAAAATCAGGTAAATCTATCCGAATCTGAAGGGAACACATAAGATGTGACTAAGATGTGTACATCACTTTCGACACGCTTAGGTATTGGCGTGATTGGCTATGTATAGATGAGTCCACAGCAAATTTTATTTACTACGACTGGTCAGTTTTCCGATAAGACTATTCATTTTTCTCAGCGTTCTGTTTATATCGTACGAAGCGTTTCCACTACTGTTAACGTCTTAACCACTTGGGAATAATCTGCCTGTCCACATACTTACTACCGTTTCGGATATTCTTGCTTTTAAGTGAGCACTACTCCGTCTATTACACTACTCCATTACCTGTAATCTTTCGTAGCCATCATCGTGCCTACGTGTATACCTGGGCTAAAGTAAAAAAAATCCAATCGCTCTTCAGTAAAAAACGATAATTTTTCCATTCTTCGCAAAAGTTTATTTAAAACAACTTTATTTGGTAAACTGTTTCGTATTAAAATCATTTGGCCAATTTGCCAAAAGAAAGAAAAACCTTGGAAATCTAATTATATTTTTACCACACAGGGAAATCACATTACATGTGTTAATATATGAATCGGCACAACCATCAATGTATTCTTTTCTTCTCCCTATAGAGTTTCGGTAACATGAAGGATTTCCATGTAACAATGAATGTTTAATTAGTGGCTCATTTCCTTTCGCGGTGCAACATTCCTTAAGTAAAAAATAACACTTATTATCGTCTAATTTATTTTTTCGTTATTTTTCAAAGCATTTTGTTTAACAAACAATTAACTTAAGTGTCAAACCAATTTGTCGCACCTTTTGTCATCATTATTAATGTCGCTATCGTCATCAGCACTTTACCCAGTAAATGTAATAATAAATCCTACACAAGCGATTAGAAGCTCGGCGGCATTTGTAAGGTGCAAAAAAGACCTTTTCATCCTAACGCTCAAGATCAATTAAAGACAATAATAAATAAAAAAAAAAAATGAAACAGAAAAAAAAGAAGACAACCACGTTAGGTTAGGAGCAAAAAAAAAAAAAAAAAAAACGAAGAACATGTGCACAAGTTAAGTTGGCAATTTGTAAGCACACGAACACAACATCATAACAGGAATGAGTTACACTCCGCCTTTTAATGCATACACGAGTCTTTATCTACGTACGCATATGTGTAAATATAAATAACTAACAAAACGCTTGTATTTGTTACACTCGTGCACAGATATATTGCACGGTCTATAAAGTACCGCAAGTTATATATATATAAATATATATACATATATATATATATATTGACGCACGCCTGTATATACAAAAACATTTAAGTGAGGTTTTGTTTTTATTACTGTAAGTGCATGTGAATTTTCAAGTCTATAGAGTTTACCGCCTGACAAAAAAAAACAAGAAACAAAAAAAAAACAGGCCTAGCTCTGTGACTCTCTGGCAGTATGTTCATGTGTCTGTCTGTCCGTGAGGACTGTCAACATCAAAGCTGCAATGTTTTCTTACATTTCTTTGTTCAACAACTGCCGCCAGTTTATAACTAACAACTGTTGCTGTGGCATGTGGCCAAAGTTTATATATGTATGCGTTTTTTTTTATATACTTTTCATTTTGTTTACTGTTGTTGCTGTTGTTGTTTACTTGGTGTGTGGTTAAACTTTTTCTTCTTTGCAATTCATCGTAAACATAGCTGAGGTGTTGTCAGAACATTTAAGGAGAAACGATACCAACAAGTATGAGTTTTAAGCTTTTTGGCTTAATTGCATCATTAAAATAATTGCTCGCAAAGCCGCAATGGTTTGGCTATTTGATTTTTCTTTTGCCTTTTCCATGTCTCGTAAGATGAACGGTTATCCCTAACAGAGACGTGTGCGTGTGAAAACCTTGAAAGACTTTTAAAAAATAAACAAAAAGAAAAAAATTGTTATTAATAAATGATCGATACTTTCAATTGAAATGTTATTACAAGCAATTACCAGACTCTTAAAATGCAAGAAAAGCTAAACAATATATTCTTTTCCCACATTTATACCCAATGCATAACATTCTAATAAGTATCTATACACATCGATATCGAAGTGCCTGCATGACTGAAGAAAAACAACAAACAATCATTTTATCAAGTGTTAATTGAAGTAATCCCACCCTGTAATTGGGCCACTTAGGCGCCATTCATACAAATGCATGACCAAACTCTTCTTCAAAACGTAATAAATTAATTTCACTACTTTATCTAACAGAGTTTCTGAATCTATTTCCGTCAGTGGGACTAAATCTCATCCACAATCTTTAGTTTTTTGGAAAATAAACTTTTTACTATTATCTACTTATACGACATTTTGCAACAAAATTTCAAGAAGTGTTAGTTTTTCTTATATACTTCCGAAACATTTTAAACATATCTTAACGTATTTCATGCCAAGTGTCAGGTTTCATGTTAAACATTGATTTCTCTTAAGAAATTTTCGAGATGTGATTTATTCGACTCCCATCATTGAGAAAGTTGGAGTTCTCTGGCCGTTCTTTTTAGCATTTTTTTTTTTTTTTTGGCATTTACATTTTCTAGATTATATTCTTAAAAGAATGCCGCTATAATACTAAATATCAGCCGATCATCAAAGCTTTACTTTCTTGTAATTGCTGTAGACACATTATCGGGATATTTTAATTTATTGTGCTGGTATCGAATTCATTTTAGGTTTATTATAAATAAAATACATGAAAAAGTGTTTTCTAACAGGCTAGCAGCCCTTTCGTCTTTTTTTTTACTCACCACAGAAGGTGAGGGTATGCCCAGACGGAAATTTCACAGACCCCACAAAGTGTATATACCCTCAAGCAGTGCTTATAGACTGCAATATAAAAATCACCACAGTACTCCATAAAAAGAGAAATAATCTGCCACGCCCACCTGTTAAAATTCATCATAAAATTCATCAAAATTTTTTCATTTTTTTAAGATAAAGGTGGTGAATATAAAAGATTTTTTCTTGGCTTGTAAATGATTGTGTAGAAAGTTGAGATCCGAAGAGCTTAATTGTTAAGACTTTTGTTAGTATGATAATATTACGGAAGCATAAGTAGTCTATTTTCTTTGACGCGACTTCCTGTTATGCCAATGGCAGTAGCAATGAGATCGACACCTTAAATTCCTGCGGTATATGATTATCATGAAATTTCCTTTTTTTTTTTGATACCATTTGGGAAAATCTTTGCGCAACGCAACAAACAATAGTCTGACGGTGCTGAGACCCTTGCCAAATTCTTTCAATTTTTTATTAATAATATTTTATTCTAAGGCTCTCTTTTTTATCGTGCAGTGAACGCATTGAAATAACAAAAGATATTTCACTGCGCATACGTTGTCTTTGAGACAGCGTTGCCTAATTATCTAGTTTTCATTACTCGTTATCAATCGCTTGCGGGATGGTTCATATTACTTTCGTTAATCATAAGAATTCGTAGATAAGTACTCAATTCAGATCATTACATTTTAATAACTTTATTAGATTCAAATTGCTTAATACTCCCCTCGATGTCTTCGTGTCAAGAAAGATTTTGGAGATCGAAATTTTAAAAATAAAGGCAAAGAGTCCAACAAATTTAGCCCCTTTCTATGATCAGAAAATGGGACAAATTTTAATTTGAAAAAATCTTACTTCAAATATTAGTGTAAACTTCTTGTTAGAGTTCATTTTAAGAGTTTTAAATCTAAAGCCGTTCTAACTTGTAAAATAAGAAACCAAGATGATATAAAATTTCCATTAGATCTTAATTGAGGGACTTACTAATCTGACGAAAGAAGTTTACTTTAATCTTGAATTGCGTACATTTTTAAAATAGTATATATAGTTATTTATTCCTTAACTACGGCACTATAAGGCACAGTATACGTAGTTTTCCGAAAAATATTTAAGACGCAAAATCTTACGAATAAATTTAATAATTTCATCATCATTCATCAGCTCGGAAATTTTCCAAAGGAATTTTAGCAAATTCGAAAACGTATTAACTGCTACCAAAAATGCATCAAAATAAAGTAAAAATATTAAGCAAATCGATATCCATGCAGTGTCTTCATTTGGAGTGTCTTCAGAGATTACGCAAAATATCATCGTTTGGTTTTGCAAAAAAATTTCAACTTCAAAAAATGATCTCGAATTTCAGTAGTTTTGTATTAATTAATTCTCGAATTTTCTTGATAATTCTTATACTTTGCATTGCAACATATTTTTTTATGATTTTTTTAAGACGTTTAAGCATCTCTGACCTTTACGTACGCGCGATTTACGGGCTTATACGCAGTCTTCTAAATTTGTCTTACGTTTCTATGCGTTGTGTTAAATTTTTATTATTTTAACTAAATTGAAATTTATCGTCTGTTCTTCTTTAAACAAACACACAAATCACAGACGACGCACACCGCATATGCCTGCACATTCAATTAATTCAAAATAAAAAGAAAAATTTGATATATTTTAGTTGTTTAGTCTCTTTTCAGCTGTAAAATAAAGAACGTAAACTTTTTTACTGTACATTACTAGTCTTTTCTTCTTTTTTTTTTTTTTTGTTTTTTTAATGGGAAACATTTAACTTATCTAATTCTTTTTTTATTATTTACTATTGAGTTAAACAAATATGAAGCGTTTTCAATTTTTGTTACGCTTTTTTTATTTCACTAAATTTCTTTTTTTCTTCATATTTTCCGATTAAATTCAGACGAATGCTTGATCTGATACGTTGAACATAATTTATCTTTAATTTGTGTAACAAGACGCTGAACGATCATTTTTAAATAAAATTTATTACCCGATCTAGAAAAAAAAATTTCTTTTCTTTTTACCATTTCTTTAGTATGTACTATCATTTTACAAATATTTGAAAGAAAGGAAAAATATTAAATCTATTCTCTGCATAAATTCAACACTTCCCAAAAAAAATGCATTAATGACAAAGATTTCTTAGATTTTACTTAAAAAAATACGTTTATATGCTAGATTAACTGTCGAAATCGAACAGCAGTCACGATAATCGCAGTTTTTGAGATATTTCGTCTAATTTTGTTATACTGACGTATTTTGGCCCAAGGACGAACATTATTAAAAATGGATTGGATCGATTTGTAAGACCCTTTTCCACGTATGATAAAGCCCTATTTCGAAAAAGTTGCTATAAAGAAAAAAAAATAAATATTTTCCAAATATTTCTCTACCAAAAAATCGCTAAAGAATAATACTTCGTCATACTAAATTAATCTAAGAAAGATTATCATTTTCGGCTGAGACCGAATCCTTTGTTCCCATCAATTTTATTATAAACAAAAATGAGAAAAAGTAAATTTCGATACTCTATAAAATTAAATGGGCATGGTTTGGTTTATTTTTATATTATATATTTATATATAATATTTAGTTTTTGGTTAATGATCAAAAACCCAGAAATGATTAAATATTTCCATGCTGCTCATTTTCATAAAAGATTTCCACCATAAGCAACACGAATTTTTTCATAATCTCGCGAAATTTTTGTAGCCATGATTGGGGTATTGTTGTACAATATAGTGAATCTTTCCAGAATTATGGCTGATTTTCAAAATACAATTAATTTCGACTGAATTAACAAAATGTTAATTATGTATAAACATTCACCTTGCGCACGATCGATGAGATTGAGATTAGCGTATTATCAAAGTGAAGCGACTACATGTTAGAAAGAAAAACACCACGAAGTATTTCTTTTGCCTACTATTACGCGTGAGAGTTCGGAAATTAACATCATTAACTTAATATTTGCTTTTGTTTTCTCTCCATCAGTCACGTTTTCTATTCAGCTAAGAGCCTGAGAAGATTGTTCTTTCAAATGAAAGTGTTTAACAGAAGTAATTTAAAAAGGAAATTCGTAAAATTCACTTCTTGTATTTTATTTGTAATTTTTCAAAAAAAATTTTATTGAGTTATTTTCTAAAAAAAAAAAAACGAAAAATAGGAAAAAACAAATTTTCTTTCTTTGCATATCAAAGAGGAAAAAAATTATAAAATACTAATAGTTTACAATTTTCTTATAATTTATTTTCAATTTTATACGTATTTTCTGTTTTGTTTTTTATTTGCTGTATACTTTTTGTAGTCCATAAACGGATGAAAAAAGACCTGCGGCGTTATGAAATGCAAATCATACAAAAATATTGAAACAGCGGCAATCAAACGAACATATGAATATGCGAAGAGAATTCAGTACTGTGTAGCATTTTAATTGGAATCGACAAGTGTAGCAACAAACAAACCAGCTCATATCTACACACACACATTCGGTTGTATGCGAACATATGCACACACTGAGCAGACAAAAAAAAAGCAGAAAAGTAATCACTGTGGAAAACATAATATGATTTAACCCTAATAAACGAACATATATAAGATTTACTACGTACATGGGATAAGAGAAAACTTAACGCCAGGCCGAGCAGTCGGATAGACAGTCAGCTTACCTAAAGTGCTATAGTTTGGCATGCTAACGTAAGCTCATTCACCTATGAACATATGGTGGTCTTATGCTAGTATCAGTTCCTAAGTTGTTTTTTTTTCTTTCGCCTTTATGCACTTGTTTATATGTATGATTTTAGTTGATTTATTTGCTTGATGGGGTCGGTTGTTTCGGCGCCTTTAATCAAATTTTATGACAAGTAAAATACCGACAAATGACACATAACAGAGACGTCGTCAATACCATAATTAAAAAAAGAAAATGCATACGTTAGGGTCTTGCTTATGCGGAAGACCAAGTGAAGTCAACAGATGGCAGATTTTTACAGTTGATGTTGTCGGTGCAGTGAGCTCTTTATAGCCCCATTTTTTTTATTATTTTGGTTATCCTTTTGTATTTTCCCAATGTCATAAGTTGACATCGCTTTGTAATTGAATATTGAGAAGTCATCGACAACGCAATGACAAATGTTAAGAGAAAATGTTATCAAACCATTTGCCTCGTTTGCGTTCCTTATGCAAAACGAAAAGGTTCAAAAGGAATATAATTGTTTTAGTAAAATGAAGGAGTTTTAATCGAAGTCTCAATAACACATTCGCCCTGTGTGCGAAGTCATAATTCGTTTATTAATTTTGCATTCGTTAGAAGAGAAAGCTCTATATACAATAAGACGGTGCATTTTTGTACTAAATCATTTTGAATCAAACTCTCACAGTTGAGATTATGACACAAAATAAAGCAAAGGTGTGCAAGCAAGAGATCGACAAACTTGAAACGAGCACAATGATTGCTTCGTGACATGTTTGTGTAAATCGCTAGACACGAAAAACGAGAAACATATGGTTGCCTGAGTGTATACGATAGTAGATCATATTGAATAGGCATACGCTTGGGTGTATTAGTGCTATAGTACACAAATACCTTCGTCCGCTTACTTATATGTATGCAGTGAAGATTAAGATTGAGTTAAGATGAATATATTTCAAATTAAAATATATGTAGAGTGAATTTGTAAATTAGTTATATTTTTATAAATTCAAATCAGCTATTTTACATAATTTATCATTTCTATTTTATTTTACTTTTCTATTAAATTTTAAAATTTTATATTGCTGCGAAAGTAATATTCCACATGTTTTATTTTACTTACATCGAAAGTACCGTCTTTGTTAAAACTTTTTCTTCAATCACAATGCCTCTACCAACCGCATCACGATAAGTATTTACTTCAAATTCTGCGAAAGTGACATACATATACACCATATGCTTCTGTTCAAAGTGCAGCCGTCAACGTATATATCAATTCTACAAATCAATTCCGTGCATTGAAATTTATCGTTTTACAAAATCTGTCTACTGCATTCGATTCTCGCGAAGTTTCAAGTTTAGATAGCTTAGATATATATTTTTGTACGCGACAAGTTTCAATTGTTTACAAGCTGACATTCGTTGCATATCGACGTATAAAGACAATGATGTCAGTAGACAGCATTGAAGGTATTGCACAATATTCTGTTTTAAATTGAAAAAAAAAAATAAAACGTAGCTGAAGCTACTGAAATGATTAAGTTGATGAAAAATATGTCTTTTACGACAACCCTTAACAATAAGAATCACGCTTTGAACCAATATAACCGTCCATATCGTTTGCAAGCCCGCGTGTCCATTATCCGAAGTTTCTATTGCGCGTTTGATGAAATTTAGAAGGAATTATTTACTACTAACTTCTAAAACATGTTGAAAGTACTAAATCGGAACGACGTATATTTCACGGCATCAAATTAAATGACGCGCTCAAGGAAAATAGAACATTTATAAGCTCATAAAGCTGTAAATATTTGTGTAACTGATGCAAAAAATTGCAATTGAAAATTGAGTAGTGAAAACCATCCCTAAATTATAAAAGATCTACAGATGCGAAAATAGTACGAAATTCTTTAATAAAAAAATCTAGATGAACTATAACAAAGATAAAGTGATTTGTTTTATTGTCCACACAATATAAAAAATGTTTGTCGCCCTCTGTAAGGAATTTGTATAACAACTTTGACGTAAGCGCTACAGAGCTAGCATTTCTAACTTCACTTCACTTTGCATCTGATTTCTTTAACTTCAAAACAAAAATAAGTAAAATCAATATAAAAAATATTGTTAATAAAAACAATTAAATTCATCAATTGGGCATCGAATATAAATATATACTTTTTAATAATGGGAAGACACGGAAAACCTTTTTCTATACTGACTTGCGTGCAAGAACCCAATCGAGCGGTGGTGAGTATAAAAATATTTCAAAATTTCTCTTGCCCCATATTCAAACAGGGTATACAAAAAAATGACGGTCAGTATCTTACTGGTCGGATGTAATGATTTCTGCTTAATCGAGCCTATCAAACAAGCAATAGAGCTCTCTATCTACGATTACTTTGTGCATAGAGATCCCAGTTATCTTTTTCGCGTGATTTAAATTTTTTTATCAAATTGCTATTATGAAACGATTTTCATAACAAAACATTAAATTGGTCCATCTCATCTGAATTTTTTTATTTCAATTTAATAAGTCGAGATGCCATCAGTCGGCGATTTTTTTCAAGTAAAGAGGATCTGATAAAATTCATTTTCAATGGGGATATCGTCCTTGAACCAGCAAAAATCAATTATATTTTCTTTTTTTCAAATAGATCAAGAATTGTGATCCTAGAGGTCGAAAATATTGGTAGACACCAGACACGTAGACAGGCAAGATCATATTGATTAAAAAAATGACTCTTGAATCGATTCGTGTAGTAAAAGTTGGTCTGTATTATACACTTAGGAGTATTACATGCATTTGCACATACTCGATACACTCTATACTCTATACTACAAGTGATGTTGTGTAATAAAAGTTAAATCGGTGCAGTCGAATAAGATATTAAGGTCGCAAATATTTTTTGGCGGATATAATAAAATAATAAGATCTTTGATCCTAAATTTGGATCACGTTAGTTCACTGTTAAGCGCTGTTCCATATATAAATTTTGCCTACATTTATATAAATTTTTAGGGAAGTAGACGAAAATTGTATTTGTAAGTGTAGTGTAAGGTATTTAATGGTCGGCTTTGCGCGAATGGTTTGACTTTTTCTTCTTATTATATATAGCCGGCATAGTAAATAAGAAATTTTTGTGACCTAACATAAAATAAGTTTTTACTTAACCAATACATAAAACCGATAAATGGAACACTATACAGTATTGCTTCTACACATAAAGGAGTTAGTTCATTATCACTGTGGTATTCTTCTATGCGTAGTTGCAATATCCAGGAATTTCATAGAATAACATGCAAGCATAAACTAAGCCATACGAAATAAACAATCGCTCTGAAGAAACCGCTCTTTGTACGTCGCATTGGCGAGGAGGTGTGAAAAAAATTATTTTTTTTTTTAATAATAAAAAAAAGTTCAATATTTTTATTAAAAATAAATATTATTGCCGAAATAAGTATAGAATGATTACAAATAGTGCTTTAAACAACAGCATGTTTGCAACATCCTTTCAATGTCGGCAAGAGAATTCCACCCTAAAGTAGGTAATTGCAGTGAACTGGAGTAAATTTTGTGGAGACCGCAGTAACTGATGACAAAATTAAAGCAACTATGTTACTAAAAGAAGTCATACGGATTATTAAGAGAACTATGCGACGCGGTCTCGCCGGTAATTGAAAAATATGAGGACTTATGCAAACTTTTAGAGTAACATTATTTACCACCAACCAATATATTCCGTAAGCAAACAAAATTCTGTGAAGAAGAAACGGAAAATGAAATAGTAAATGCATGGCATGATCGTGTTAAAAAACTGGCTACGCAGTGCAAGTTTGGTCAACAATTGGATACATTTGTATTGAACACATTTGTCACGGGTATGAACGGCAAAATGTATTGAACGTGTATGCGAAGAAGATGAAGGTTTAACCATCCCAGGCGCACTAAAAAAAAATTTTAGCTATGGAAGCGAAGATTTTTCTAATCATAACGCATCATTTGAAAGTTTCGTACGAAAAGAATTACAACTTGACTATAAAAATCACACAGAAAATGGTGCCTGTGCTAAAACTAAATAGAAACCGAACGACAGAAAGAGAGCACTGCGGTTGGAAAAACCCCGCGAGTACAGATATATACCATAAATGTAATAAGAAGGAACACTTTAACTTTATTTTGGATACCTCTACAAACTGTTCACCTATTTCAATATTTAAACAATGTTTTGGTAAAACGAGTTTAAAACCTTGTCATAACAGTAGATAGATTTTTATCCACAATTGATGCGAATGGTTATAATGGTTATAAATCATACGAAATGTGATTAATTATTGCAAATGCAAAATCTCCATCAATACTACGTCGTGATTTTATATTATTATTCGAATTTGAGTAAGTAAACAATTTGCGAAACATAGACACCTTAATAAAGTTCTTAAAAAGGAACTTAGACAATATTTAACAGGAAACAGGAAGTTTAACAGGAAATTATTTGATCGTAGAGTCCAATCATAAGCCGCTAACAGCAAATTTTGGCTTCCGCCAAACAAAATGTCAGCAGAGCGAATGAAATGTTGTGGGCATTCATATTGTCTGGATGCAATTACACTATGTGTTATGTTAAAGGCGCAGACCAATTGCCGAGAATACAACAATATAACGATATAACAATAACGAACGTAGAGAATATGAATATATAAATCACATTATAAACAATAACGAACTAAGATCTCAAAAGAACCGCAAAAGAAACAAGTCACGCTATTTTATTAGTTATATTAATCCAAATTTGAATTCTCTAAAAGGAAAAAATGTGAACTGTTTGTTGAGTATGAATGTATTCTGCTCTGTTACATAGTTTTCATGAACAAAATCTACGCAGCTTTGTGCTAGCTGAACAATGAAATTCTTACCTAGGTATCGCAAAAACGAAAGAGTTAACGCCATCATACCTATGGAGGCCACGCAGGCTAGCGGAGATAAAGATACTTTGATTTCTAATTGTTTTTGTTTGTATGAAAGTAATCAGGAGGAGACTAATATCGTGGTCTTCTGAAACTGTACGAATGAATATCGCGACTTTCTTGACGCAATCACAAATTATCACTTATTGACGTCTATTCAGAATTATTCGAAACTAATGAATGTATTTCGAATTTTACAATTATCAAAAATTTCGATTAGTCGTAACTTTAATTAGTGGCAATAGCGGTTGGCTAACCTCAGAAGATTTAAAATTTTTTTTAAATGAAAACAAAACAAGGTATATCTTAATGGATGGTTCCTAGGAATTCTTCAACTAATAGTTAAGCTGAAAAGTTTAATTGATTTAAAAAAAATTAATTTCCGCTTAAGGCGGAGTTGTGGCATCTCTGTGCATAGTTGTAATACCAAATAATTTTTACATAGAATAATGTTTGAACATATACTACTAACACATATCAAATAAATACTCGCTCTGAAGAAACCGCTCTGTGTACATCGCAGATAATTTTGCTCTGTACTTCAATTGCAGTTTTGTTAAGTAATCTATTTCGTTAAGTAATCTATATGTAATCTATAGATACTTGTACTTTTTGAAAGTATATATATGTTTAGCTTGAGACTAAAATTGGTGTGAGAAATGACTTCAGCACAATTAAAAAGCTTGAAAATGAAACTCGCTCATCTCTCACTTTTTTCGAGAAAGCGATATCAAAAAAATTGTCGAAAATAAAAGAAGAGAAGAAATGGAATAGGTGATAAAGAAATAATCATAAAATTAAGTGCAAACGCAATCATCATTAAAAATACTTCATTTTAATATATTTTTTATATTTACTTTTTTAATGATTCTTGAAATGGGTCTTTTTCTCATCAATGTGAGTACAATGTATTGTACTTACATTTGTAATGCAAAGTCCAATAATTTCAGAATTCTTCTGTTGTTGTTACTGTTGTCATTGTTGTGTATATGTTATATGTACGTACGCACATATGCACGCTTACATAGAAGAAATTTCTATAGTTTTTATGACCGCCTATAAATGTCAGTGAATGAATGAAACGAAACAGAATTTTTCTGCTTTTCACTTGAGGCTTTCCTACGCTTATTTTTTTTGTTTTTTTTGTTTTTCTGCTGATGTATGCACAGTCCTACGTCATGGGTATGGGTGTCTGTGTGTTATGCTTTTGTACTAAAATGTGTAATGAACGCACTTTAAATGTGCTTTTTTACGACCATGACGAAATTTTGCGCATAACGAAAATATAAAAAATGTACACAATCGTTGTGAATCTTCCTTGCTTTCAAAATATACGAGCGAGCGTACTAAACGAAAATGAATGAATGATGTATTAATGCACGGTCACGTAAAAGCGTGTAAGAATTTTCATCATCTTAACTTTTGGGCGGTTATGGGGTTAACATTCATGCTCATGATGTAGATGATGAAGTCGATAAGTTGAAATTTACTTAAATATATTGAAGCTATTTTTATGGCTCGAATATCCAGGAAGAACGATTATTGTTTTTTTTTTTTTTCTTCAGCTTTTATGATCTATAGAGGGAGAGAAAATAATGAAACGGATTTTTTTTTTCGTATTTTTATTTGAAAACTTTCGTTTATTATTTCGAATTTAATCACTAAATCCCAAACTGTTTCACTTTCCTTAATAAAAATGAAAGATAAAGCTGCCTTAGAAAATATTTAGTCTTTCGAGGCAATATAATCACAAACATTTTCCATAGCTACGACATTTGAGCAAATTTTGCTGTCAGATGGATAATTATTTTGAACATAATATGCTTGTAATGCACAAGAACTTATATAACACTGTGTCGCTAATTTTGTAGTAAATGCTTACTATCCTAACACGTTCAGTGGTTGTCAAACGATTTAATTTGTAAAACGTCAAACTGACACTAAACATATGATGACCCGGATGTCAGTTCGAAATTTGATATGTTACTTAAACAAGTTTGCTAAATCTGGAACTCGCATTTTATAGTCTTGTAATTTTGATATTTATCGTGCTTGAATTAACACGAAGAACCTCTGAAATACTTTTTATATACGCATTTGCTCGTACCAATAAGGTGTTATAAATAACTGCCTGATTTGTGATGTAAGCGGATAAATAATTATAAACGCGTAACTTCTCGAACTTCGCGCAAAATATCATATATGGAGAATGGTTTTTACGTTTAATATGTTGTTCCATAGAACTTTAAAAATTTATAATATCTTCTGAGAATTTAATAATCGGATCAAAAATAAAATAGTAAAAAACTAAATTTTATCCCATCCACTTGCGAAGGAAAAGCCTTAACAAATTTCGCTAATATTTATAGTCAAAATTTTTGGAATTTTTCCTATTAAAGTACGCGAAAGTTGATTCGAAATGCAGGCACAGTTATTTTACTCATCTCATCATTTGAAAAGACATCAAATAAAGGGAATCCGTTTGTAATACATTCAGCTTAGCTTTAACAGTGCAACACTGATAAATGGCTATAAAAAGCAACACGAGACAATGTGATATTACATTTGTTATAAATGCGTTATATTTTATTACACAAACATTCGCATAAACACACATATTAAAGCATAAAATATGCTCCATGGCAAATGTGGCTTATGAATAATGAGTAATATACCGAAAAAAAGGAAAAAGAAAACTGTACGCAAAACCAGCACTAAACAAAAACACACCAACAAAATTTTTGGGGAAGATCGTAATAGAACATAGAGCAAAAATTTGATTACAATTTATCGGGGGAAGCCGCATACAATCATCATAAGCTCTACTCCAGTGACGACGATGACGATAACGATGACGATGATGATGTTCATGATGTTGATGATGTGGACGAAGCCATATGCTCTTACTGTTGCAGCCTTATTGTATTTATAAAGCGCATTATTTTGTATATGAATGTGTGGTTTTTAGCTTGTGCATTGCTGTTGAAGTTGTAATATAAGTATCAAAGATTATGGTCATCAATTTTGGTATCATGAGGTCGCTAAAAACAATTGGTGATTTTATCTCTACGAAAGAAAAAAAAAGAAAAAAATTGAAAAACAAATGCTACTTTGGAAATTCTTTACTTTCAGTGAAAAGGGAGGATATTTTTAGGTGACTTTCACTTCCCTTTGCCTGAGCAACTTTTTTTTTATAATATTTGTAGAGCGTGAGGGTAATAAAATCTAGGTTTATTTCATTTTATTTTCTGTTTCTGTTTCTTTTTGCTTTTGTTTTTCTGTTTGCTGTTGTCTTTGTGTGTGTGTCTTTCAAAGATAAAAATTTAAATCGTCTTCGCGTTTCTGGAATTTCATTAAAGCAAATCACAATTTATAAATCTTTATAACCCTCCTTTGCCGCTTATCGTAACAGCTGCAAATGTGTGAGTTCTAGCTGACTGACACGCCACCCAGGTTGTAGATAATTGTCGGCGTTAAACCAATGAGTCTTGGTGTGCCCCTCATTTTCAGTAGCAGTTATCCAACTTAAAACAACTACAATAAATAAAAAATTTCTTTTAAACTCAATTGTGATTCCAATATATGTTCATTCCTTTATTTATTCTTCTCTTTTTCTTTCGTTCGGTCTTAGTGCGCTTACGAGCACAGGTTTTTAAGCTGGTTATTGAAATTTATCATTTATTGTCTAAAACAACTTACCTATCAACCCACCAATCCAGCTAACCAACCAGTCAGCCATTAAGATGGCCACACTTAGTCCGTAGCTAACAAATTAAAAAACATCTTTTGATCAACTCAACAAAAACATAACAAAATTAAACAAGTAGCCCGCGTTGACACTCTACGGCTTCATATATAATGTAATATATATACGTGTAGATAAACACAAGATGAGTAAACAAACAATTTTAATGAAAAAAAATTTCACAAATGCACAAGAAAGCAAGTAAAAGTATTATAAATGAATAAAGCTGAATATTAAATACCCTACACCGCATTAGCTATTTATTTTCCGTGGTAAAATATAAAAATCTGTCTATTAATTTTACAAAAACGCATCTATTTCACTCGAATTCCTGCAAGAAGTAGGGTCAAAAAATAGAGCTACTCTGGCTAATTTCCGTGCAGGTAACGTTTATATCAAATTACTGTCATGGACGAAATTTCATAACAAAACATTGAAAATTGGACTTCTCGTCATACATAGCTTTGATAACTCTTTCGCGTTGTAATCACGTTTTCTCTTAGGCCTAAAATATCTTGCATATTTTATTATTTCAATCGATTTTAACTCTTGATTTTTTCACATAAAATTGTTATCATCATCATATAAGCATTTTTGTACAGTGGACAGTATTTGAAAAAAAAATTATGATATCATTTTGTTTTCTTGCAATTTACACTTGGAGCTGTCGGGTGTGATTCCTGCCTTTTTGGCTGGTTTGTCCAATTTCAGTTTTTTGCTGGTATATTAACTTACTGTTCTTTATTATCTGCAGATTTCGTTTTAGGAGTTTGTGAGATTTTCCAGCGATTGATTTTATAAACATCCCAAAGGAAAGGGTAGTGTATCAAATTTTTTATTCAGGCTGGTTTCTATATCATTTTCTTATTTCGTGTTTTTCTCGTGCTTTTGCCTACTTTTGTTAGTTTGTTGTTGTTTTCTAAACATTCCATTGTTGCTTTGCTTTCTGTTTACAGTTTACTAAACTTATCTCAATGCTCGGTGTTCCAGTACTGTTATATTTTATGCTTTTCCACTTATCTATATACAAATTCATTATATTTTCGCTTCAAAAATGTAATTCCCTGCATGTTTATTTCCACCCTGCCACGCCAAATTGGATCCAGATTAAGATCACTTTACTAATTGCTGGCTATGTGAGCGATATGGTCACGCGAAATGTGCTTGTATGATCGGCAGAGTTGCAGATGCAGTCTTGGATCCATCGAAAGGGTTGCATTAATAATGTTAGCTGCGGATCCATTCTTGGATCCGTCAAAAGGGTTATGTTAATCATGTCCCAATCGTTGGAAGTGAGTTATTGATTTTTAAAAGTTGAAGATTAAAAAGGCTTTTTCGGAGATTAGTAAAGAACCCACGACATTGTCCGATAAATTTTGGAAGTACACGACTTGCAGTGTGGGTTGTGGTCCTTCGCCCACAACCTTAACAACTCTTACTTTTGGACCTGTTACACGTCCCCCTTTGCTTATAGGCGACGACAGACCTCATAGACTTATCAACACCTAATCCGTGTTTCCTCCATAGATGATGTACTTTGTGGGACTTGAGATTTCAAGACAAAAGCAGATTTAGCAGAAACAGATTCGAAAATTTTACAAAAAGAATTGAATTAATTAATTTACAGAATTACTCAACAACGCTTACAAATCCAACGTTAACAATTCAGTTTTCTGTATTAAATTGCGTCTTAGTTAAAGAACATGCAAATGTGTAAATTGTATATCAACAAACGAGAATTCCAGTTGTTTTTATAGCCACCACCGAAAAATAGGCGGTACATTCATTTTGTCATTTTGCTTGCAACACCCAGAAGAAAGCTTCAGAAGCGCCACAAAGTCATATAATAAAATATGAAGATTTAATACTTCTGTGAGAAAGTTTGTAACAAAGCATGTATATTCTTGATCAATATCACATAAACATATCCGTCCGTTTATTCGTCTGTCCATCTGTCTGCCTGCTTATCTGTGTAATGTCTGCTATAACCATTCTCCCGCCCAGAAAAATTCAAATATCTCGATGAATTTTTGGCAAAAGCCTCTGCTTTTTGGGTATTTTGCTCACTGTTCATAAAGTTCACAAAAAAAAAAATTCCAAAATTCCATAAAAATAAAGGTTTTTTTTTACCTTTTTTGAAGATGGTGACTGGTGGGTATAAAAGATTCGGCACAGCCGAATATAATTTTCCTACTTTTTTTATTTACGGCCGACTGTTCACTAAAATTTGTTAATGTTATTAAGATGAATGCTGTCTAAACATATTAGACATTTTCAAGTTTTCTGCCATTGCTGTTGTTATCGTAATTCTAACATTTGGATAATACATCTCCAGCAGAACGAAAAGGAAAAAAAAAGGAGAAACAGAAATGCATGCTTATATGCGTAACCAAAAGACATTTTTGTGTGCGTGAGTTATAAAAACTGACAAATGCAATAAAAAATACTTTACAACATTCTTATGACCCAGACGCAGACTAAATAGTAGCTGCTACTCTTTATCATTATCACTATCATCTTCGTCATCATCTTTGTCATCATCAGCATCACCATCATTATTATCGTGATTATCTTAATTAGCAACACACGTACGCAGCATCATCAAGAATATTAGTTTTTGTCTTCTTTCTCTTGATTATTACTATGAACGAATCTTGGTCCTCTTTTATTAAAGCCACACGCAATATTCATGTTTTCAAATAGTTTGCGTGGCGGATATATCTTACACGCTCATGTAAATGGTTACGTTATGTGCAGCAGTTTAAGCGTGTGTAGTTCTTTTACTTTTTTTTTATGAATCACTTAAATGTAAAATAAAACAAATAGCGTGTACAGATGGAGTTTTGTGTTGAAATAGCTGACGTTGCCATAGTAATCATTGTGTGTCTTCAGTCAAGATGAGTAAAACGCTATATTAACTTTCCTGCGCGATTTTATATTTGTCATCCAATCATCTGCAGTCGTAGTATGAATTCTCATTAAATAGGTTTGTCTATGACATCATTTAAGGCCATTAGGACAATTTTAAGACTATTGAAATTTTTATCGATCATTAATTTTGAAAGTTATCATCCCTATCATATTCGTACCTATTACGGGGAGTGGCGGTAATATATTTAAGATGTTATACAGCAGTCTGGTCCGAAAATCGAGACTATTTATCGCTTGGGATTTCTATACTTTTATATAAGTTTATCAAATGAGGAGCATACTTTACGCACTCGTTGAAAAATATTGGGATTTGGAATTATCGTCAATTTTGACTGTAAAGGGTTACAAAGTATTGAGTTTAAAACCAGGTTGATGACCTCCTGTCGTTCTCGAATTGCACTTAAATAGCAAGCGTAATTAATGTCCAAATATTTTCAATAAGATCACATATTTGACAAGTGTATACTTCCTTGCTGTTCTTCTGACGAAAATTCAATTTCGCGGATATCCTGGCTACCTTCTTACTAGATTCGTGGAATTGATCCCAATTTATATGACTTTATAGTGTAAATTGAAATACACTTGGGCCAATTTAAAGCAATTAGCAAACAATTATGGGTCTTATAAAAAAATTGCACTCATCGCTTGTATTACTTTATATTAACATTAATGCAAAAAAGCACAAAGAGTGGCGGCGTGATTTCTTTTGCCGACAAAAAGGCAAGACAATGAAACGAATTTTTAATAATTTTCCATCTCTGGAAATAATTTCTGATTTATTTTACTCAATAATTTATAAATGATTAAAGGATCAACCTTCGAATGACATACCTGACGCAGCTTCTTACACAAAGACGCAATAACCTTTATGTTTAATAAGCACTATTGCTACTGAGCCGAACTCGTAACCTTACATAAAATGTAGTTGCAGTTAAATAATATGATTCTTTGGCTTCAAAGTTTCTTGCATTTCTTTCTCAAAAGTAAAACGTGAGCATAACCGCATAAAAAGGGTTTGAAGCCGATTGACCCTTGAAAGTCAACTGTATCGACTTGCATGATTCTTTTTCGATGTGTACAAGTGGCCTAATTGTCAGTCCACAATTTTTGAATACCGTGACCATCTCTGATTTCCTTGACGTGTACATCGGCAAACGACGAAAAACGCTTTCTGTGCTTTCTTTGAACAACGTTAATTCTAAACAATAAGTTTTCACCAAAAGTCGTCTTCAAAGTTCCGAAAATCAATTTTTGAAGAGAAATTTGACGCATTTTCTGTGATGTGCTTTTTCGTTCATTTCGTCTAGATAAACAAGCGCGATAGAAATGAAGAAGCTTTGCTACTTTTTTTATAACAACATATATATATATAGCAACGATTATAAATCGATTCAGAACTCTAAGGTAACTGCGGTTTGGCAGATTGCATTTCTAACGTGATGGCCGCAATATATGCAACATTCCTCCTTTTTACTCTGCTTGTAAACCAATAAACACTCTCGCCTAATTTACACTTTGCTTACACTTTGCTTTTGCTTTGATTTTTGATCATTTTTGTATATTTTGTCTCTTAATTCCTTAATTTTCAAAATATTTTGAGCTAATTAATTTAAGTAAAAACCTCTTACTTTTATTATGACGTATATAGCTTGTCTACAAGAGGGAAGAAAAAATTAGCATACTCCACAGTCTTCGTTTATGGTTATTAAATCGGCAGCATAAGCCATGGCTTTATTACCTTTAAAACAAATTAACTTAATATCTATTTTGGTCGTAAATGATAGGTATCCAAGAATCGCCTTAAGTGTAAAAAAAAAAACCTTTTTTCTGTTTGTTTTTCTGTAGTCTTTTTCATTTTTATTAAGCTTTATGTTTCTACGATGCGTGCAGGCAAGGAGTCGCCCGATGTCTTTTATTCCACTCAAAAATTAAGTTGTTTGCGATAAACTTAAGATGTGAACTCTCCGGGTGTCTTCAGAAAACGTGTTTAGTGATTTACTTTGTTTTGTCCGTTTGCGGATATTGTTGAAGCTAATGAGTTGCAAAATCAATATAAACAACGTTAAAAAATCAGGAATTGAAATTTTTAAAAGAATGCAAATGAAGTTATGAAGATTCATATGACTGGCTGCTTTATTTGAGCAGTGAAACAACGCATTACGAAGTTTAGTAAAGTAGCTCTTTATTGGTAGAAAATTTCCAACAAAATTCCTTATATGTATTATAATGTAGTTACATTGACATGTCAAACCCATTAATATCAACTTTTGCTCAACATTTTTAGATTATTTAATAAAAGAATTTAAAATAGTCCATGAATTGGATAACCTTTACTAACATAATTTCCTTACCCATCGCTGGTCTACTAGTAGTGAGTGCAGTGCATTGAAATACGTCGAGAACAACTTTAACTTTCGTTTTCTTTCATTTTTCTATACTTTTCTGAAAAATCGGCTTATTTCGTTTAATCTTTTTCTGTCTTCGTACCGGAATACTTTACTACCAATAAAATATTTATATATATGTACCCACGAACAAGCAGATAACGCTTTTTAAGCGTATGTAACAATTTATGACAAGTTTACAAATGTAATGAGCGTATGCACACAAAACTCAGTTAATCGATATGTACGTATGTATGTAAATACTCATCATAAAAGAAAAAGATCAGATTTCATTGAAACATTAAATATATATGTAAACCCTTACAAGTATTTTGTAAAATAATTAGAAAAAAAAATCCAAAGAAAAACTCTTTCGGTATTTGTTGTTAAATGTCAATCGCTTAGTAATATATATATATATATATACATATATATATAGACCGCTAAAAGGCAGTAACATATCGTAAGACATCTAACGAGTCAACTTAATCAGCATAAAGGCAATCGCAGTAAATAGTATAAAGGTATTACACATGTTTATGTCAACACTTGTATAGCGTTATGTAGGTATAGAGACAGAGACCAATGATATTATTGGCCAAAAGAGATTTTCTGCCAAAGGCACTACTTTTACTATATACAGGTATTAAGTATGAAGTCTTTGTGCTGCTAAAATGTTTATGCAATGCTGTCTGTCACTCAACTATATAGAGAAAGTTAATCCTTTTTGACAAATGCTGACAACGATTACACATGTTTTGTAGGCAAAATTCAATTAGCTTTAAATCTATTATCAATTTCTTTGGTAAGAGTGAAAGGGAAAATAAATATAGCTTTTATCTTTACTTTAACGAAATATTCTATAAACGAAATTTTTTTAATTTAATTATTATTGCCTTCACGAACACGGCTACAACTTAGTATAACACTGTACCTAAAGATGTTCCTTACGTTCTGTACGTCTACTAAATCCGTCTATTTCTAATTTTCGTCAAAATGTTCCATATATCGCCACAAATACTGTGATGATCTGGGCTTAGAATTTACCAGTATACGCATCATATTTCTGCTATGACGTAAGTTCTGTCTGTTTTATACCAACCATCGAAGGTGAAGGGTATATTTCATGTTGTCATTTACTTTGTAACTACCAAAAGGAAACTCCGGAGACCAAACAAAGTATATATATTCTTGATCAGCATCAAATTTAGAGTCGATTTAAGCATGTCCGTCCGTCCGTCTGTAGTAAACATTCTCTTGGCCGCAAAAGTGAAGGTATGGTCTTCAAATTTGGCAGCAACATAAGAAGCTCTTGCACGCAGGTCAGTATTGAAAACGGGCCAAATCAGTCCAAGGACGCGTAAGCTAAGAAGACGTCTGCTTTTGGCAGCAAAAAAAAATTGGCTTTTTGCTCATTACTTAGTACTCATAAAAATTTCCTCAAACATTGCGCCAGCTATCGCTTAGTCTCTGTTCGATAATAAAAAGGATCGACCACGCCCATTCGATTTAATAGAATATTGAAATTGTTTGGTGAAATTATCTGTAACATTAAGAAAGATGCCTCTGGAACCACATAAAACGTGTGTAGTCTGTATATATCAATATGAAATTCGGAATCCACCTAGACGTATCCGTCTGTCCATCTATCTCTCTGCTTATCTGTGTAATGTCTTTGGGAAACATTCTCCTATCTTCAAAAATGGAGATATCGTCTTCAAATTTGGCAAAAAGATTGGAAGTTCTTTCACTGCCATGCCCATCTATTACAATTTAATTTTTTTTAGTTTTTTTTAAAGATAAAAGTGGTGGATATAAAAGACTCGGCATAGCCGAATATAATTTTCTTACTTATTTTATTTAATTTGAAAAATTCATATTAGTTTTGTAGTATTGAATTTCATCCTCTTTACTGCTTGCGCTAAAGAACCCTTCACTTCTACTGACTATATTTTTCAAAGTTGTATCCTCTTCTAAACATATTTAGGTGAATGAAGAAATGTTTCTGAAATTAATGCAAAACAAGTCATATATTATCAAATCAATATTTGAAACGTTAAAGTCGGGTCAAATTATTCTATTCTGAAAAGTTCGATTTTTCACGCAGAGAATTTCAAAATTAGAAAAATTACAAAAAAAAACTTTCCTTTCCTTAAATGAGTAAGAGTCAGCACAAGTGATAAAAACTATATAAAAGCTACCTCTAATCTTCCTGCTATATGCAGTGTCATTACCTGAAACCAACTATTTGGAAACACCAAAGCGAGCAAAAAAAACTTTTCTCATTCTGGCTATAGTTGACTGACTGTCCATGTAATCCATAGATGGTTAATATTAACGGCTTAATCTAGGCAAGATTGCAAAAGATAAAAGAAGTATATCTTAAAATTAAATAATTAATGAGCGAATATTCGAAATGTTAGTTCTGATAATGAATAGGCAGCACATCACCAGTATATACAATGACTATTTGGCACGGATAGCTGGTCGAAGGATTGAAGCTTGTGGGTTTTAATATTTTTGTGGAGTTTTGCAAACACTGTTTTGTGACAGTTTACGAAATAGATATTACCAAACGCTTACCTAAGAGAGCGAGACATTCTTTGCAATTCACTTGCTCCGAAAACTTTCTCATAACAAACTTTTGTTATCTTCACGAAGTTAAAACTTTTGTGTCACTTCCTTGCTATTTTTAACGTAACTTAACCTATTCTCTTTATTGTTAATTTTATTGATTTTTGGCGGTTAACAACCAATTGTTGATTTTATACTTTTCTTGCAGTCTTAGTTCGCTTAGGAATAGAATTAAAGAGATCTTGCAAGAAATGGGCACTAACAAAAAGCAATACTATGCATAAAGGGACGAAAGGGAGGTGGTCTTTTCAATTATTGTGTTACTATAATCTTGCGCTAAATCGTGCCAGTATACCAAACTTCAACAAAGTATCTTTTTGTCAATAAAATATATAACTTAGAGATTGACCACAAAAACACATGGGGAATGAGAAGCAGAAGAACTTGTGTACAAATATGCTTAATTCGATTCGATCTGAAAATGTTTTAACGTGCTCAACGTGGGTACATCTTAGCTCGCCCCAGCCCTCCTAATATAATCTTACGGAAAGTGATGCAGTACCGTATAAAAAGGCAATAAAGTGAATGCAAATCTTTTTCAACAAACGTATAAAAATGTATGAGTTAAACAACTAACATTACAAATACTAGACCAATTAAATAAATTTTTTTCTTATGAACCTTCCATTATGAGTCTATTTAAACACGTCTACCTATCCACTTCAGAGTCAGGATCGCTATCATCGTCAAAAATCACTTAGGAAACTAAAACATAGCGTATAGATAACTTTGTTCAAATTCATCGATAGCTTTTGAAAGAATAGGAGTCATTTGCTCAAAAACATCTTTCCATAGTAAGAAAAAAGTTCTGAAAAGTAATACATTAAACCAGTATACTATCAATAACAAACAATATATATAAATATTTGGCACAAAAATTTTTGAAAATCATTTAAAAATGCAATACAAATATCGTTCCGATTGACTTAAGGAGAAAACTCACATTTCATGATAGATTTGTTACACATTTGCTTAAGACTACGGCTATGGAAGCTTCGCTTCAATATGTATAGAACTTACTATCTATCAGTTCAATTTTAAATATTCTTGGATTTATTTCACTTTTTTAAATCGAACCGCCCGCAGTTACATTTCACTTCAAATTCGAATTTAGTTGCAACAACAACGAATTAGAAAGTGATTAATGGATTGCAATCATTCAAATACCACACTTTTCCAAACGAATATTAAACGTAACGTAAGGAAACTACGCTGATGGATATGTTCAATATGTTTTTAAAGCATCACAATGATAACAATCCATCAAACGTGATCTAAACTAAAATATATATAGAACACGGCTATATATGTACATACAATAAAAATATATGCACAGATATAAAGATCGACTGATCAAAACTAATTATAAAAATGAACGATAATGGAAATAACACATCGGCCTGGTTTTTAAAGCTCATTTCGTTTCTTCTGCAAAAAGAAAAAGAAAAGAAAACGTGTTGAAGGATAAGTTATTTTTGAATGTTTTGTTGTGTGTTGTTAATATATTTCAATTGAACAGTTATTCGCGTTCTTTATTTCCTATCATCGTAAACATTTCATATAATTTTTATGTTTCATGTTTCATGTTTTATTTTTATTTTATTTATTTCTTTTTATTTTATTACAAGAAAATAAATTTTATAGTTCATTTTTAGAGCCCTATTCACATTCATTTCTAATAATACCATAACAATAAACCACTTTATTCTCTCCCGCTGGCTGTTTAAACCAGAACCGCTCGTAATAGTGCAACAGCGTTCAATTGAAAAATTGAATTTGAAATCAAAAAGAAGATAACGATGCAGAGAGAAAAGAAACTTTAAATACAAACAAAAAATCGTATTCACTTCAAGACGAATTTTTAGTATCCGCTAGATTTTTGATTATGGACATGTCTGCTGTTCGAACGAAAATAACTCATCGAAATATTTGCACCGTGATATTCATGATTAGATCGATAGATAGTTCAGTATATATCTTATATGTCCGTAAATAAAATGTTTTTTCTGATGTATTCGTAGGGAAATCACAACAATTCCTTGAAGTTTTTTAAACAGTCTTAGAATATATTTTTAAAATATATTTGCTTTAAATTTTTCATGAATTGAAAAATGAACATTTTTAAGCCACTAAGCCGCAATTTCTTTTCCCCGTGAGCTTTCAAATTTAGTCATCATGTAACTCGTATCAGCTTTAAAAATTGACACTAACCTTTTCCAAGGTGATTAATGATTGTCAATAGTGAATTTCATGGGTATCATATAACAGTATCGCTAACTTTCATTATTGTGACCAACTTTTCGATTATTGTGAATTACTAAATGAGAGAGCCGTAGAAATTGAAAGATAAATTAACGTTTGTTTGTTTTCTGTAAACAAACTAAAGTTGCATTTGTAAGAAAAAAACATCTGTAAAAGGCAAACATACACAAACTTACATACATTGTTCCACCTTTTGCAATTAAAATTCATGCATTTTTTCTTATGCATAATATGTTCATATATTATTTTTTTAAGTTATAAATAAAATATATTTATGTATAAAAAACAAGACATTTTTTTAAGAAAGTAGAATTTTTTTTTTTTTGATTTCTTGAATTTGGGATGGAGGAACTCTTTTGTTGCAGACATATATCTCCAGTAGCTCGAAGTAGTTGTCGTTGATTTGAAAATAGAAATTTGCCAATTAAAATTTTATAAAATTTTTTTTTTCTCAATTCATTTTGCGTGCTTTTCATTTTTTTACCATAAGTGTTTTATTCATACAAAACAACCAAACATCGATTTATTTCTCAATTTTTACGACTCTCCCATTATATTGGAAAATTTCCCCTATTCTATTGGAAACTTAGAGATTCTATTACATGATATATAAATTTACGATTGCCAATCTCTTTTCAAAAAGACTCAAGTTAAATGATAATCCTCTTGGTTTATACTCAATACTAATGCAAATTTGTTCTAACTGAGTGATAATATAAAATTTGGAAACTTCTCGTGTATACGAGATTGTCCTTATTTAATACAAGGTGTTACAAACAAACTGACAAAGTTAAGATACCGTTTCACTTCGCGTTTACAGTTTGCAAACAGCCCTTGAAGAAGAAAATTATGATCAGGACGAAAGGGAAAAAGTGAAGTAAATTTCAAATGTGCATCAATACAAGCGTACTAATAATTGTGTTAAAGTCAAAAGCAATTAATACGAATCAACGAAGGCATCACGCAATCATATTGGATTCCTATAAACATTGCAAAACCCTTACCCACTCATTCGCATATGCATGCTGCACACACTCAAACAAAAACAATAGAAACTCATAATCGTTGTAATCGCTGACGTTTGGTATTTAAAAACTAAAGCAAATATGCGCAAAATCATCATCATTCATGATTAAATTACAAATTATTTATACATATATTTCTATTGTATGCATAAATACATACATATATAAATTCTATTTTCTTTTTTTTACTATAATAAAAAGACGAGACAATTTTCTGATATGTTTCTCAAGTTGAAGGCTTTATTAGATTTTTTCTTTCGCTTCTGCATACATCCACCACTAGTGGGTGTATTTATTCTGTCGTCTAATATGTAGATTATCAGCAGTGGATGCTATATTCTGGTTCATAAAAATAGCCTTAGGGTCTATAAAAAGAAGGTAATATCGACAAAAATGTTAAGAAACATTGCCACATGATTTCGAAATTAATAAATGTGAGAACTCAAGAGTTGCATTTAGCTTGTTTTCAAAAATAATGCACATCGGCTTATTGTTATACTCCGTACTATTTGAAGAGAATACCGATTTTATATAATTTGCAACATAACTGTACCTATACTCAGATTTTAGGTCGTACTATGTATGGGGGCTGGTTTGCCCGTATCGTACCCATACATTCGGCCTTCTGATGACCACTTGCTTCGATTGATTACATGCGGCTTGACTAAGCAACAACGCCTTTCACTTTTGTCGCAGAGTCAAAATTTGGTTGTTGGCAATGCAATCGCATACTGCCCTGAAAGTGAAAAAAAAGTCTGAGCTATTTTCTGAGTCTGAGGTATTTTCTCATAGAAGAGTTGTACTTAACCCAGACGAAAAACCTATAAAACCTATACATGTATAACAATTGGTTCAGATAATTTTATTGTAAGTCAGATATTTGCCAAAAGATTCGACTAAAACCAAACATAGCCCTTCTCCTTCGCCCTAACTGTAGCTGGGCGCATTAAAAAAATTGCAATAAAATTTACTGTTTAAATTAAAGTTTGTAAATCAATCAAAATCAATTAATGTCGTTTTTATTCTTTCTGTTTGTTTGGTTGTTTTTTTTTTTTAATCTCTTTTTATTTTCTATTTTTATACTTAGAGCAAAAATGTTGAACTTATTATACACAGCACTATAAATCTAAGAAGCTATTTAAAAGAAAAAAGTTCTTTCTCTCTCTTGTACTTTATCGTGACAACATATTTAGTCTCTCTGGTGCGTATTATTTCTTGTTGTTATGCATAGAAAATGTATTGAAACAAAGTATTGTTGCTTATTGTGTATGTAAAAATTGTTATGAACTTGAATATGTATAATTACCTATTAGCTCTGATGAGGTAGATCGCGAGACAGATAGCTATAATGGAGCACCTGCCTTTATGTTATGAAAAACCAGATAATAAAAAGTGAAAACCGCAGCCACAATTTACTATTGAGCGCAATCACGATGATTAGCGATCAATTGTTGCATGACTCAGCAAGAGATATATACAATGTACCATAAGTCATATAAAAAAGCAAGCGATTGCACCGAATCTATGCAACTTTGCCTTCTCGTTCACGTGAAGCTTCAACAAATCTTATAATTGTATCAAATAAAAAGATTATTGCTTTTATTGCAATTGCCTCAAGACAGTTAACAAATATTTTTTTTAATTAGGACAAGAGGCTGGCAAAGTTTTCCATCTTTTCAAACAAAGTCCAAAAGAATACAATTCTATGTATCCACTTAAGAACAAGTTAAACAAATTATTTATTATTATTTTATTGTTTGAGTCGTAAAATTTTGAAACATTCGTCGAAAGCC
Organism: Glossina brevipalpis; assembly: GCA_000671755.1. Taxonomy (NCBI): domain Eukaryota; kingdom Metazoa; phylum Arthropoda; class Insecta; order Diptera; family Glossinidae; genus Glossina; species Glossina brevipalpis. The sequence goes on from KK351015.1 coordinate 737,886, forward strand.
TGAGTTAGTATATTTTTCTTTTCTTATCATTAGACATGTGAACGTCAAAACGTCACGAAATCTTTTGAAACTATTCCTCGAGCTATCAATTACGTATATACGTTTAATTGGATGTACTGGATAAGGAAAGCACAAAACATATTTGTTTGTATACATCTTCCGCTTTGCCTCAATTCTTTTTGACCACCGACGTGCTCTCAGGTATAGGAAACATTCCCTGACCGGTAATAACATTAAAAGGAAATGCTTCGTGAACCTGGAGAAATTTTCTCTCTTGAAAATTCTTCTCAGTCAATCAGCCACTGCCTGAGGCCAATGCAACAAGCCTCAGCAATGACTAGCTGACAGTTTCCAGGCATTTGAAGCTTAACGTAACGTAATTTAAAATAAAAGTTTTTTTTAAAAAAAAAAAACCCCAGAGACTGAATACTTCACCTTATTTGTAATCTCAACTCACAATTTTATGTGGTAGAAAATATCCAAAAAATCCATATATCTCTGCACATTTAATTTGGGCTCAAAATTCTAAAGAAATAGAAGAGATATCTGTTTTATTCAAAGAAAATTTAAAAGTTCACATTCGCTAGACGCTGGGTTGGTGTGTGTTAAATTTCCAGCGCCCATTATAGGGATATTATATAATATTATATTATAGAAGATATTAAGATATTAGAGATTTCATAAAATAATTTATTGTTTCCAAATTTTTCAAATAACGCAGCGTTTGTTAATGTTGATCAAATTATTAAAATTTCTTCTCTTCTCTCTCTAGTATATTTCTTGAGGTTTATGTCTTTGCCCGTCTTTTAACAAAGACAAAAATGCGCACACAGTGGGTTACTTTTGCACTAGGGCTTTTAAAAAAATATACCTTCGAGATGCAAACTTCGTACATTCAATTTTTATGGCTTACTTTTCAAAAAAGTTCAGATAAGATGTGGTTCCAAAAATGGTACCATCCGATCTAATAACAAAATACTAATTTCTACCGAATATTATTATATAAAGACGCTTTTCAAATGGAGTTATGGAGAGTGATCGTAAAAGTGGTTTCAGTCAAATACATTTTCAATAGCGTTCGTTCTTGGACCAGTATACGTCAATACACCAAATTTCGTCACAATATTTTAAAAATTGCAAACTTCTGGGTGTTACATACATCGGCACTTAAACTTATAATAGCCTGTATCACAAGTAGGGTAGGGTGTAACGAACCAACGAAAAAGAAACCATTAATATTGAATTTCAGTTTTAATGGAGATTTCAAACTTAAATGAAAGCAAAAAAGAACAAAGAGAATTAATAAAAAAAATCAAACCAAAATAAATGCAGATACCAGAAGAAAAGTAAACAAAACACATATTGTATACATGTCATCCTTAACTCACACTTGCATGCCATACTTAACTTAAACATGCATAACTAGCCAATGAGAAATCTAATATACACTCACCTTTCATTGGTGAGCATAAAACAAATACTAACGAATGTAACTGTTTATAATTGTGCCATCTATTGGTACGCAGCAATAGCTTGTTATGTAGTTTACAGAAGCTGTTAAGCAAAACTGTTTAGACATTATGTACAGAATGCCACAAACAAAAATAAAGAAATTATACAGAAAAAAAATGTTGATGAAAACGACCAAAAAGAGCAAACAGACACTTGGATGTTAGCGAGTTTAAAATTATTAATTGATTGTCTTCACATAATTGCCCATAACTAATAAATAGGAATAACGAAAACTACCTCCGTTATAGGATTCAGTATTTTTTTGATTACTTAAGTCTTATTAATTTCGAGGAAGACTGAGAACAACTTGAAGCATGACTAAAGTTGTTTGAGAAGAGATTCTTAGACTCTAGAAATTTTTATTCTTCAACGTATATTTATTGGATTAAATTGTACATTCATTATGTGTGTGGGCACATATAATATATTTCGAAAATTAATGTGGATTCAATTCTTATACAATACTTTGTGTATTAGTATGTTGTGTTGTATAGAAGAAGTGACGTAAATTTAACTTTGACCGAAATGTAATACTTGTTAGATAAATTTAAGAATTTACTTAAAATAATATAAAGACAAAGATATGAAATAAAATTAAATAATAAAAAAAGTATCAAAATTGCAGGTCTGCGTGGGAAAAAGTTATATTTAATTAATATGAGATTTGGTTTTTTAATCAAGTAAGTTAGTTCTCCAAGATGAACATAATTATGTACTTTGAAGAGATCATTAAAGGGATCAAGGAAGAGATCGAAGGACCTCTAACATTATCAAAAATTAGGTGTTTAGATTCTCTTGTATTACAAACATCCCTCTATATTGCATATGTAACTTTCGTTGCAACGATATCGAACTATTCACTCTTTCTACTGACGAAAGTGCAATTACGCTCTCAAAAATTTGTTCAAATGCAAAGGTATTGATTCGTTCGAAATTTTGTGGTTGTAATTTGTAGTTAATTCAAACGAGAAATTTTATTTCAATTAAAAAAAGAAAAAGAACATTTATTCCATAAAAATATATGAATAAATTTCAAGAGAAAAATAAATATAAAAAAGTAATAAATTAAGCTACATGCAGCCAACTATCAAAGAGGCGCTGTTCGATGACCAAAAGAAGAAAGAAAGAGGAGATGGTGTTCAGGGTAGCGATTTTCTAAGAAGAAACTATCGCCAAATTTATCATTTTCTGCGCATATCAGCTGTGATCTCTATTTATGCTCTCTAATTATGTCAAATTGCTGTTGCGATGAGCAAATTTACATTAGTATTGAGTAGAAACCAGGGGGTGGCTATGTAACTTGTAGACGATCACTTTCTACGTTAAAATACAATTTGCTAAGAGATTGTGGTGGTAATTTTTATTTTTGTCATTTCATACTGTACCGTCGAAGGGCCTTTGATTGATTCGGCCCATTTTCAAAATCAACAAAAACTTTCCAGGTTCTTATTAAATATGAAGCCGATCAACAATAGCATATATATACTTTGTGAGGCCTCTGAAGTAAACTTAGTGACAAAATCAATACAATCCCATCCCTCGGTGTTGGGAATAAAAAGCACAGAACGGAAATGAATGGAAATAAAACATTAAAACAACTTTTGCTAAATTCTTACATTTCTCTTCACCAAACCCATTGAATTTAAACCATTTCTGTGATCGTTCCTCTTATTTTTTACCGCCAATTGGTAAAAGATGTAACCATATTATAATCGCAGAGCTGAAATCACATACACTTTACTACTTATATTTAGATAAAATTTTTGTTAATCCACAGCAATTAAATATAAACTTCTTACTAATCATTTAGTCTTTTGCTAACAGCATCTTTGGTGCGTTCACTGCGCGCATAGTCCTCGGTGCTCATTTCGCCTCGTTTAAATTTGTTGCCTTTCATACTTTTGATTCGAGTTAAATATTTTTGGTTTGGATTTTAAAAAACCGCTTGTACTTAGAGTGTTTTATTATAATTTTTATTGTGAATATTTTTCTAATTATAGTGAACAAGAACACTTCATATCCGAGCACACTGTAATGGCTGTCTTTACATCGCAAGGTCAAGTAGGAGGACCCTGTCGTTATATGCCAGCAACGCGTAGACAAAATCATCAATGTCGCAAAGAAAGTGGTTTACCTGAAACCATTCGCGAAGCAAGACGTCTGGCTACCACTCACTGTGAAGATCAATTTCGTTATGATCGTTGGAATTGTTCGATCGAAATCCGAGGGAAACGTAATATCTTTAAAAAGCTCTACAAGGAGACCGCCTTTGTCCACGCTTTAACGGCAGCCGCCATGACCCATTCGATTGCCCGGGCTTGTGCTGAAGGGCGTATGACCAAATGTAGTTGCGGGCCGGGTAAACAAAATCGTCCCGATCAGAGTTTTCAGTGGGGTGGTTGTAACGACAATCTTAAACATGGCAAGCGGGTAACTAGAAGCTTTTTGGATTTACGAGGCGGCGATAGTGATGAAGTCACTGAAATATTGCGTCATGACTCAGAAGTAGGTAACTGAAAATTTAGATACGAAGATAAAATGTAAAATTTTTCATCTTTCAGGTCGGCATAGAGGCTCTTTCAGCATTAATGAAAGATAAATGCAAATGCCATGGTGTGTCGGGTTCGTGTTCAATGAAAACCTGTTGGAAAAAATTGTCGGACTTTAATGCAACAGCCACACTGCTAAGGCAGAAATACAACCAAGCGGTTAGGAAGGCACCAAATACACGCACAATACGACGAGATGTACCAACAAGTCGTACGAAAAAACCAAAACAGAGGCGAAAGAAAGTGAGTCAAAGAATTTTGGAAATTATTGAACAAAAAAATTTTTAATTTCATTTACTTTTCTTATAAATGAAAAGCAATCTCAATACACCACGCTGTATTATCTGGAAACCTCACCAACTTATTGTTCGGTCACGAAGGATCGCCAATGTCTGCATCCGGACAATTGTGCGAATCTATGTTGCGGGCGTGGCCATGTCACGCGCGTTTTTAAACAAATCGAAAAGTGTCGCTGTCGCTTTAACAACGGACGTTGTTGTCAATTGATTTGCGATTATTGTCAGCGATACGAAGATAGATATTTTTGTAAATAAAACCTTTAGGATCTATTTTAAGTCTTTCAGTTTTTTCCAGTGCTCTGTATTTATAATGATTTCATTCCTATTTATATTTAAAAAAGAAACAGTAAAAAGAAAGATCATAAGCCAATCAAGTAATCAATTTAGTAAGAAAGGACGCAGCCAATGGACTAACTATAATCTGCATAATATCTCATAAACTTATATATATGAATAGTTTTACCCACTCATACATCGCCATCCTTTTTAAAGAATACTTTTAGAAAACGCTCTTTGATCATACAGTTAAATTTAGCGAAAGAAAAAATAAAAATTAATCTTATACAAAGGAAAGTTTTGAAAAAAAAATTGCAAAACCTAACTGAAAATCTAAAAAAAAGGCTAAATATTAAATATTTTTAATTTGTAATTTATTATATGCAAAACGAAACAACAACAAAACACAAAACCAAAAATAAATGAAGTAAAAAAACAAATCGATTATAAAAAAAACACTTAAAATAAAAGTATTATTGAAATAATAAAAAAAAACAAAACAGAACAAAAAGGTAAATGTTTAAAGAAACAATATAATCGTAAAAGTGTATCAATGCTAATAACGCTAAGTAACTGCAGGTAACGTTTAGGCTGCCGATCATTTAAGAGAGATACCATTGAGCTCAGCGCGTGAAGGAAATATTACAATTTTAGTACTTTAATGGGAACATGCATTTATGAATAACTATAGAATCGTCAAGTATTTCTGAAAAAAAGAGAAATATTCGGCTTGAAACGAATTTTTGATACCCAACACTATCGATGGGAAATTTACATTCACTAAGATGGTTATGAAAAAGTATTAACTGTATAAAGGTATGAACAAATGATGTGCGATTGAATTAATAGACGATAATCAATTATCGTCACGAGCATTTATGAAAAGTAGTAGAAGCTCCTCACAGGTTTCCGCAAACAACTTTCTTGCACAAGTTTGCAAACTTTTTTTACTCCAGGTCGTATGCATATATTCTTTATTACACCTATCGACCCAGAATAAGTTTCAAAATATTCAGTATGATTTTAGTAGAGTTGTGCGTCTATCTAATGTCAGCCCACGTAATTTTGTGCTCAACCTGCAATCTCCTATCTTCCACGAAGTTTAATACAAAGCACGTTTTGATCTAAAGACGCGCGATACTGGAAATGGATCTTATCGGACCATATTTACATCTACTCTCTTAAAAAGCTTTAGTTGAAAAGAATCTTTATGTGAAAAAATGGATTGGAAATATGCATTGGATGCCATCACTGCCTCTTTAGGATTCAATTTTTGCACTTTTGTGGCAGAAATGTGAAGACTGGCGTACGAATTTGATGTAGCATGTTTGAACCACATAAGATGCTTCTTTCCTGCAAAAAATAAGCCTTTTTGTGACGACAAGATTTAATTTTAGGTACTCCAGGATGGAAACTGGTGAAGAACAATAAGTTCTTGACTTCACAATATTTGAATCACTTCGGTTCTTGCGGTGGTTCGGTGCAGTGGTTCTTCCTACATAAAGACTCCACCTAAAAGTAAGCACATATTTGGTACGGAGATAACATTTTTGGTATATTATGACGAAGTGAAATATTGCATTAGACAAAGTAATCTAGGGCATTTAAAGGTCGGCCTTTCTCGACTTCAAATTACTTCTTTATATGTGTATATATATATACATTATACATAATACATTGCTAATGTACGTACAACTTTATTGCAAATGAATTGAATCGGACCGACCAGTCTCCTTATAACGTCCAATTTTGAAAAAGTCCTTCTGAGAGAAAAGTTTCCCACATTTCAATATTCAGGAAACATCAGTGAAAAATATTGTCTTGGTTTACGAAACGAATGTGGAAGATTTGAATCTTACAAAAAATAAATATGAGAATATTTTTATTAATTTTTATTGTTTTACTATGAATTCCCGGAACAGCGATATGACATATGAATTCAACTGCTAAATTTTTACCACGTTGGCCTTTTTTTCCAAAGCGATTCAATTTAGGTGTTCTTATAAAAATTAAAATTTTATACGGGAGAAAGATCTAATATTCGATTTTGTACGAACGAATGAAAATAGTGAAGAAAAATAAGTTCTTCTAAAAGAAATCTATTCTAAAGTTGGACTCCGCCAAACATATTGACTCTCTGCCGTATAAAACTTTTCCTAAAAATTATGTTAATGGTTAAAATTCTTAATTTTTAATATGTCTTCAACTTTGAACCGTAATAGGCTAAATGGTAGTATTGTAATATTTAATTGTCAACTTTTCCCGGTTATAACATTGTCTACATTGTCTTGGCCATATTTTTCTACGATTTATTATCGGAAAAATTTTTCAAAGATTTATTATTACTCTCTCTCTCTCTCTCTCTATATATATATATATATATATCTACTTTCATTCAAATCATATTTAAATATAATATTTTGCCATTTTGTTTGCAACATCTAGAAGAGTATATATATTCTTGATCGCCAGAGTATCGGCATCAAAATTAGAAACGATTAAAGTCTGTCCGTGTGTCTGTCTGTGAATGTCTGTTAAGATATCGGCTTCAAATTTTGTAGAACTTTTGCACGCAGGTTGGTATTGCGATGAGCCAAATCGGTTAAAGGGCATCCCTAAAGTCCAACGTAAACTGACAACACCCCTGCCTTAAAAACAAAATTTGGCTTTGCTTATTACTCATAGATCACTGCAGCTAAATCTGTAAAAATTTCCAAATTTATTAAGTTGGTTATCCTATAGTCGCGACACAATAATGGAAGCGATCTATCAAATCTATGATTTATCCGTCCGCCCGTCCGTCTGTCTGTCTATCTATTTATCTGCGATAACCATTTTGTCGGTCCGGAAATATAATATGGATAAAATTAGGCAAAAAAACTGAAGTTTCTTTCGCATATTGTATTGAAAATGGACCAAATCGTTCTACGATATAAAATAATCTGCAAATAACTCTACTTTCTGGGTATTTTCTTCACTACTCAAGGGCCACGTTCATCTTTCAAATATATATGTTTGTTATCTATTTTTCAAATAATGGTAGTGGGCAGAAAGGATTCGGCCCAGCCAAAATAATTTTCTTTATTTGGTGAGCTTTCAACTTAAAAATATTACTGAGACCAGACGTAAATCTCGCGTTAAGCAATTGGATGTACCTGTATAATCAATTAATATTCGAAGAATATTCTTAGATGTTAAATATTATAATAGAAAGAATTAGCATAATTCTTCTCTCTGCTGCAATGTGTAATACACAACAACGCCATATTTATCTTATTGCGAATTGTGGTTACCCGACGTGTTTAGCTCTGATATATAAGTGTTTGCTAATATTTCGTTAGGTATTTCCTTTAATACTTTTGACATATTTGTCGGAGATTTCTGTTTATAATAAATATGAGGTGGAAGGACAGAAAATAATGAAGTATCTATTTATGTAAATGATCACGAAGCATGAAGAATGGACAAATTGTCGAGGTAAAATGCGCTGTTTATCAGAACGATCCCTAGTGAAATTTTCTAAAGACTTGCATGCAATTGCAGCTAGTGTCCGCGTTAGCTCGCGGAGATGAGACGCTGGATAAATTTTGCAATGATGCACGTTAGTCTTCCGTGTTTATGAAAAAATAATCATTCGCTATTTTCGAATTTACCAACCATTTGGACATTTAATGCTTTTATATCTTGTGCTATCTTTTTGGTGTGTTGTGCTTCTTTCTAGTTCAGTGAGAAAATGAAGAACAATTGCAGTCTTTAATTTAACACAAGTAAGAAAGTTATGTATGGGTGTGACCGAATTTATTTGCAGGAACCTTTTTGATGTCAAAAAAAAAAAACTAAAAAAAAAAACAAAATTTTGGTATTTTAATATATACATACTTTTCATCCCGCTTTTCTTGCGTTTTATGAGTAATGAGAAAAAATCGCAGAGAGAAGCGTAGTTATTTATATTGCAGCGAAAACGTGTCCATTAGCCGATTCGACCCAAGAACTTTCAAGGTTTTCACCAAATTTGGAATCGATATCCTCATATCTGCGGCCAGCAGAACATTTGCCACAGACATTGTGCAGACGGACATGCATTCTAGATTTGATGCTGATCAAGAGAATATATATATACTTTGTGGAGTCTCCGAAAGTTCTTTCTGGGTGTTGCAAACAAAATTGCAAAATGGATATATCCCCACCCTTCGGTATTGAGTATAAAAATTTTTCGATTGTGGGTGCCCATAAAGATGTTGGCAACTTCATTCTGCCAACAGTTAATCCGTAAGTCTTATACTAAAAATTTTAGATTTTTATTAAGTTGGAAGAATATATCTGGAAATGACTCATTATTAACGGGTTATGAAATTAACATCGTTTGCTAATTGTTGGTTAAGATTGCAATGTTTTCTTCTTGTTTCGGCGTTTCGGCGAATAATTTCTTTTAACAGCTTTTTGAGGTTCGTATTATATTTCTTTACGAGTGAAAAAACTAAAAAATTATTCTTTATATCTTAAATTCCTCAAATTGAAAACTTAGGAATTTATGATTTAAAAAAAGCATTTAAATTTACATCCATTCAATAGTTAGTTAGCCCTTAAAAAAATTTTTTTTTCTTCCCAGACTTAACATTTTTCGGTTAAAGAATTTTGATTGTAAGAATGTGTTGGGATGTGTGTTTATGACAAACGAATATATTTTATTAACATAATGGGAAACTGGGACACCATTATTAAACTGTTTAACTAAACTACAAGTGTTAATTTCCAATATATTAATTACCCGAAATTATCATATTTCCTTGAACTACCCAAGATAGTTTGGAATTGATCATTAAAGTCAAGAATGCAACCGAGAACATGAACATCCTCTTTAAGAAAAGTTCAACAATCAAAAATTATATCACATTAATATATCATAGAGATAATGAGAGCTTTTTAGCCTTTTTTCTGTATGAATAATAAATAGAAATTTGTAGAGCATTTTGAGATTATTATCGCTTATACTTTTAACGAATTTTTGTTTTTTTCTTTAGTTTACTCAGTTCCATGTCCTTATTTCCACTTTTCCCTATGTTGGTACCTTATCTCCTTATATATTTTTTTAATCCTTACAAAAACAGATCTCATACATAAACTACGCACATAAAGTAAACCATCATCATACTGGTGTTCGGATTAAAATCTGTTGTATAGCTGCACAATATCCTGGACTTCTCGTAAAATCAACGATAATTACTTCAAGCTACTGGAGATATAAGTCTATATTAAAATGCTTCCTCCATCCCAATATTTAAAATACCGGCCCTAATAAGGTTTATTTTTGATATAACGACTTTTTAAATTCTACATCAATTGTGGTACAGGGTATATCAACCTTGAGCGGATGTATAAAACAAGCCGAAGAGCTTAAGATAAACCCAGCTTTTATTATATCGACCGATTCAGAATCGATTTAAACTTGCTTGTACCTCCGTCTGCAGGTCGCACATTTTTGAGTCATCTTGACGAAATTTTTCCTACTGACGTGTCTTGGCCAAAGTTTACACTCTTTTAGGCAGAATTGAACCCAGAAAATTTATGATAGTCTTCACGATTTTTAACCAATTTTTCAAATTGAAATGTATTTACAATTACGGTAGGAACGGCCTACAAACAAGACTGTTTTTCATCTAAAATCGTATGCCAATCACGAAGGTTCTGACGCCAATCTAGCGCGAAATACAAAGTCTACAAGACAGAAGAAACTCAATTCCCTGCCTTGAATTTTTATTAACATTGCTTGTTACCATCTTTGCTCATTTAGGATTTTCGATGGACACTTAAGAGTTAAAAAGTTTACATAAAAAAATGTTTGTAAATAAATAAACAAAATAACAAAGTTTCTGTTTAGTTTCGGGCAAAAGTTTTATACAGTTGTGTGCGTCCTACTTTTTTTTCTTCATAAGCGTTTCGATGTGAGAATCTTTAACGCCTGATAATGTTAAGAACCTTACTTAAGTTAAAAGACGGAAAAGGAAAAGTACTTAGTCTTGGCGGAGAGGTGGCCGGCAACATAATGTAAGCAACAAAGTGTAACATTTGCAAAATGGACTTTTGGCGCCAACAGTCCTTAAGACGACTAATAAATGTATTCTTCATCACATTTTCCATTGACTCGATTTGAAGCTTAAGGCTTTCGATTTCTTTTTTCATTTTCTCTTCAGTATTATGTTGAGTGCTCAAATGTATTTCTTCAGATCTGTTCAAAGGAATAAATAAAATTCTAACTAATGAATTAATTGTATTCACTTTCGTTTCTTACTCTTTTAAAACTTTGATTTGTTCCTCCAATTTCCTTATGTATTCCTTTAACAACGCGCTTTCGCGTTTGGTCTCTTCAATTTGGGCTTCCAAAAGTGCGTGCTCCTCGGCGGCTTCGCTATTAAGCTCGTAAATCTATGAAAATCGAAAGAAAATAAAAATTTTGAATCGATGAGCGCTCTTGTTTACCTCATTGATCAGCTCATTCTTCTGGTTCTCCAATGTCTGCACTTTACGCTGCTCCAATGCCAAATTACTCTGAGCATCACGTTGAGCTGTCATAGCTTTGAAAAGATCAGCTTTAGTCTGAGACTGCAAGGTATTAAAGCTCTCATATTCCTCATTTTTTATCTGCAACTGCTGCTCCAATAAGGCTTTATCAGCTTTAAGACTTATTAGCGATATTGTCAGACCTTCACAAGACGATTTTGTAATATTAATATCTTCCAGAGATCTTTTCAACTGGGCGTTGAGCTCATCGTTGCGTTTCTTTTCCACACGAAATAACGTATTGAAAACATGCAACTGATTTTCAGACTTAATGGCCTAAATTTAGAAAATTAATGCATGCACACTTGGTAATAAGATTGTGAAATAAAAGTTATTTTCAAGCTTACCACACGTTTCAAATCGTTAACCTCTTCCACTAAACGTTTGACCTCATTGCGACGCTTGCGCCAGGCGTTTAACATAATCGCGGTATAAATTCGCAGTCCTGCCATACGCGGATCAGGCTGAGGCAAATAATAGGACCTCTCGCTGTTGTATACCTTATGTACAAATGAATCCTGTCTGTCTAGCGACATCATTTCAGGAGCGCACGAAAACTTCTTACATATCTTATTGTTGGGATAACCGGTAGTTGAGTTCTGGCGTACAGCCATTGTTTCACTCATATTACGGCGTGCGTGTTTAAAATCCATTTGAGATATAGATTCTCTTTGACAAAATAACAATACGCCAGTTTCTTTGTCTCTGGACGCTACTTACCGCTCGCTCAACAAGCGTCAATGTTAATAAATCAGCCGTAGATGCTTTTTGTATAGGTAGTAAAGCACGTGTCGAGACTGGTAAGAGATGTACTCGACGATCTTGTGGTATGAGACTTCACCTTAAAGGCTCCAGCAACTTTTTGCTGCGAACTGGAATCGTAGGTCAACAATTAAAGAAAAACAAATTTTCCAAATTATTGCAACAATTTTGAAGTCAGCACTTCAACAGACGATTTTTTTTCTTGAACGTACGCGAAGATTTAAACGAATTTGAGGAAAAAACTAACGTGCAAAAATTATGCCGAAAGTTTATATAAAAGTAAAAAAATAAAACTTAAAAAAATTTATAGGCAAAGAAGGATGAACGCGAAAAGGTCATTAAAAAACATTTTTTTATTTTTCTTAAAATATATTGAAAGAATATTCAACGACAACTTTGCTAAGACAAAAATTTATATATTTCCTAGAATATATTGAAAGAATATTCAACGACAACTTTGATAAGACAAAATTTTTGTCTTTTTTTAGTGAAAGTTCTCGCAAAGTAATCTCTGTTCACTGCCCGCCTTGCTTCTTCTGTCAAAAAAAAAAAAAAAATATTGTAACATAAGTGCTACTGTTTCTCGTACTCACTTGATTTTAGGAGATGATTTCCATGGCGAGTTATACTGCCAAATGATTTACGCAATTTTCCTTTGCCTTGCGGTGCAAGAGAGTTTCGTTTCTTCGTTTCTTTGGTACTTGTAGGACCTTCGGATTACGACTATTTGAGGATCGAGCCTTTGCTGCGGCACTGGTTGACATTGTTTCCACTTCACTAGAGACATCCGATTGCAATTGCAATGACGACACAGCTAACAAAACTTCCGGTATTTTAGATGAGCTTTACTTTTTCCTTGTTGTTGGTTAATAAATTTAATAAATAGACAGGAATATAGTTAATTGAGTGGATGAGGAGTTCGTATGTTTTTCCCACACAGACCTGCAATTTTGCTATTTTTTTATTATTTAATTTTATTTCATATCTTTGTCTTTATATTATTTTAAGTAAATTCTTAAATTTATCTAACAAGTATTACATTTCGGTCAAAGTTAAATTTACGTCACTTCTTCTATACAACACAACATACTAATACACAAAATATTGTATAAGAATTAAATCCACAGCAATTTTCGAAATATATTATATGTGCCCACACACATAATGAATGTACAATTTAATCCAATAAATATACGTTGAAGAATAAAAATTTCTAGAGTCTAAGAATCTCTTCTCAAACAACTTTAGTCATGCTTCAAGTTGTTCTCAGTCTTCCTCGAAATTAATAAGACTTAAGTAATCAAAAAAATACTGAATCCTATAACGGAGGTAGTTTTCGTTATTCCTATTTATTAGTTATGGGCAATTATGTGAAGACAATCAATTAATAATTTTAAACTCGCTAACATCCAAGTGTCTGTTTGCTCTTTTTGGTCGTTTTCATCAACATTTTTTTTCTGTATAATTTCTTTATTTTTGTTTGTGGCATTCTGTACATAATGTCCAAACAGTCTTGCTTAACAGCTTCTGTAAACTACATAACAAGCTATTGCTGCATACCAATAGATGGCACAATTATAAACAGTTACATTCGTTAGTATTTGTTTTATGCTCACCAATGAAAGGTGAGTGTATATTAGATTTCTCATTGGCTAGTTATGCATGTTTAAGTTAAGTATGGCATGCAAGTGTGAGTTAAGGATAACATGTATACAATATGTGTTTTGTTTACTTTTCTTCTGGTATTTGCATGTATTTTCGTTTGATTTTTTTTATTAATTCTCTCTGTTCTTTTTTGCTTTCATTTAAGTTTGAAATCTCCATTAAAACTGAAATTCAATATTAATGGTTTCTTTTTCGTTGGTTCGTTACACCCTACACTACTTGTGATACAGGCTATTATAAGTTTAAGTGCCGATGTATGTAACACCCAGAAGTTTGCAATTTTTAAAATATTGTGACGAAATTTGCTGTATTGACGTATACTGGTCCAAGAAAGAACGCTATTGAAAATGCATTTGACCGGACCACTTTTACGATTACTCTCCATAACTCCATTTGAAAAGCGTCTTTATATAATAATATTCGGTAGAAATTAGTATTTTGTTATAAAAACTAAATATGAAAAATTTAGATCGGATGGTACCATTTTTGGAACCACATCTTATATGAACTTTTTTTTATGAAAAGTAAGCCATAAAAATTGAATATACGAAGTTCGCATCTCGAAGGTATATTTTTTTAAAAGCCCTAGTGCAAAAGTAACCCACTGTGTCCGCATTTTTGTCTTTGTTAAAAGATGGGCCAATTTCACGGCTGGTTTGCGTTGTTGCGATATTGAAAAATAAACAAAATGCTTACAAAAACTGAAAAAACGTATCTTAAGATCATGTCATATAAAACATACTCTTACTTAGGATGGTTTACTATTTAAGAGCTGAATGGATAAACTAAAAAATGTATTCTTACTTATCATGAAGAGTACGCATATATTTGAAGAAAAAATACAAAACGTAAAGAATTTTAGAGAAATAATACAATAATAATAATGATAAAAATAATAATAATAAGCATTAATTAGTTTTTCCTTTAGAAATAGCAATAGTCTTCGTAGATAGTTAAACTGAATGGACAACGTAAGCTTAGAATATTTTCTGGTTTATTACCTCGAATTTCCGTCGAGTTGAAAAATCTTTTCATTGAATTGCAAAAGATTTAATAACTATTTCACTTTTTCACTAAGAGAAATTCACTGGTGTAAAGTTAGTCCCAAATTTTTTGAGGTTTGTGGGTTTGCTAAAAATGTCTTTGCTAAGATAATTGATAATAAAGCAGGATGGCAAAATAAACAAAATGCTTACAAAAACTAAACTAAACTAAATGGAAAATACAAAGAAAAATGGAAAACTAAATCATGTCTTATGTTATAAAATATATAGAAAAGAATTATTGTTACTATTCATCATGAACAGTGCGCTTCTAGTTTGACAAAAATTACAATGTACGCGTTAGAAAAAATTTTTAAGAAATAATACTTCCCAGTTTTTTGATATATCTTAAAGGTTCTAAAAGGTATCAGAAAAACCTAACTTCATGATCCGAATATGTACCATTTCCTATGCGTTTACGTGTTCAGGATAAATGTTAAAGCCTCCTAAGTAAGCAGCACTTTTTCTTTTATTGCTAAATAGCGATATGACGCAATGAGTTCAAAAGATTATGGAGATCTTTCCATATGGAGTTCATATTTGATCAACAACATCTGTGACGGGTATCGGAAGAATGTGATTGGTAACGCTAGACAATGTTTTAAATAAAATTTATCTTATACAATTTTTAGTTTTTATTTCTGTTAACAATCAGTTTTATTGCATGATCTTTTGAAATTTAATCACAGACGCATTAGGATGGATGCTCCCTTTCCTAAGAAAAAAAAAAAAGTGAATGATAATAATAGATAGAAATAGAAAAATAGACTTGCGTAATCTAAATTTAGTTTAACTAATGTTTATGCGAAATTATTACTAGAGATTTACTTTTATCAGAAAATGAATGAAAAATATGACCTTTTCGCCGTTCAAAAAGAAAGACGCTCACTTTTCCTAAAAATACTTACCCAAGGTGCTATCCAAAACAGAAACCTACGTAATCTAAATTTAATGCAGTTAATTTTTATGTGAAATTAGTATTATGGACCAATTTTCGTCATGAAATATTAATAATTAGGTCTTTTTACCTTATAAAGGTTTACTTTTTATAAGAAATTTGCTATTCAAATTTTTCACATTTGTTTTAATTGCTATAGTGCTAGTTCCTTTCGAGTTTTTGGATTACATTTTTTGGGTACTTTCATATGAAACTTATTGTATGAAGAAATCTTGATCTTTTGAATGCTTTTAGTTGACGTCAGGGAAATACCAGTTACTGTTTTTCCGCATTGCTTCATTCTATTTTTGTGCTACTGCTTTGGGCGATTATGATAAATACCTTAATTAAGAACTACAGCAAAATTTTTAAAAAGTACACCCATTATTAAGCGTGATCTGTGTCACCCCAGCTAAGAATAAATGCCCTTTAGTTTTATTTGGCTATCCTAGTGTTCCACTATCGTTGGATAGAGGAAGGAGGCAGAGGGATGAAAGACCAGTTGAGGACTTGTACATAGCGATTCATTGGAAAATCGCGGAACTATTTTCAGAAAATAATTAAACAGGACATTAGGCCGCAATGTTAGCGCGAAATGGAACGAAGGAAACCGAGCTGTAGCAAACCCACATTGATAGCTATTTATGGTTAAATGACAACATATCTCGAGAAAGATTAGAGATTTTTTTTGTAAGGAACTTTGAGATTAAGTGCTTCTTGAAAAATAGAAAACATTTAAAAAAAATTCTCCATCATCATTTTTAAGAGAGAAAATATCCGGAGTCCGCGAAGCATTTTCTTTTAATGTTATTAGCGATCAGGGAATGTTTCCTATACTTGGGAGCGCGGCGGTGTTCAGAAAGAATTGAGGTAAATCGGAAAATTGTTCAACATTTTCAATCGGTTTTCTCGCTAATAACATGCTTTCCACATAGAGTTAGAGTTTTCTGCGAGTTTTCCAAAATAAAAAAACAACATGCATCAAAATACATCCTGCCGTGTTGAAAATATAAGATCACGACATAAAAATGTCAGTGTAAACTTAAGTTTTTATTTCATCTACGACACGAACACCTTGATCAAACAATTACTGTCAGTACATCTTAACGAATTTCGCGTACACATCGGCCAACTCGTCGCGTTTTGAACACTTCGGTCAAGGCAGCTGCACTATTTCTGGTTTTGAACGACTTTCAATTCTTCCGCTTTTGTCGTTTATGTTTGATATCTGAATCCTTTTTGAAACTTTACACTGTTCCGTAGACAACTATTTGATAAACACAAGTATATTTGGAATGGCCATGATTTGAATTGAAATTAAATCTTAACATCTCGTATTTTTCTGCCGACCGAATAGCGAACGTTTGCAACAATTTATTTTGAATGCATTCGTAACGGAACTTGCCCAATAATATGTCGCGATTTTCTATGAGAGCGAAGACCGTAAAATCTTTTGGAGCACTAGAGGTCTCTCCGCTTGGAGATTGCTTCTTCGATATATGGTTCAAGCCGATTTCGTTAATAAAAACCGGTTGCGGTAATTTGATGATTGCGATGGCCCTGTTGTCCTTAAAGGCGAAACAGTTTCCGGGTTTCATATTCGATTGAAGCATATTCACTGGAGGGTTTGCCCGAAAATGCCTTCCAAACAAAATCTCGAAAAAATTCGATGAAGAGAGCGATTGTGCCTTTACAGAAACTACTTTCGCACCCAAATTTTCAGAGGCATAGTTTACACGTTCGAGGCTTTTGATAATCGACTTACTAAGACCGACGTTACGACATTCCGGTCCTTTTATAGCCTTCTTAACCGTATACAACTCATCCCAAACGCTACTAAAAGCCTGCTTAACAATATTATCGAGCGCCTCCATCAAAAGCCACTTGTCGCTTTCAACGTCAGATTTAACCAACATCGCATGGGACATGTCTTCAAAATCTTCCAATGATTCGCAAATTTTCCGTGAAAGTTGAGTGTATCCGGTTATCAGCTTTTGTATAAAAACGGCGACAAATACGGTGGATCCCAAATAGAAAAAATATTTGGGAACGAGCGTCATGTTGCATATTATCCTCTTCTTGTTCTGCTTACTTTTTAAGATCTTCTTCTAAAACGAAAGAACTTATTCTCCTTATCCAAAAGGTAACTTTTTGTATTATTTACTATTTGTTGGGATTGAAAATTTTCTCGAAGGTAATTAGTGGCTTGAATATAATTGTTTTTTGACAACTTTCTCGATTCATCGAATATGGAAAATTCATGTTCTCACTGAACAAACATAAGTAACGCAGATTTAAAAGAAAACTTGATTATTTAAAAAGTATATTTTAAGACGCAAGTATTTTTACGTATTTTGTGCAGCTAAAGATTCGATGAAATATACGAATATACACTGTGTGGACATCACGTAGATAATGGATGGTTTTGTAACGTAGAGAACTTAATGGCTCAATATATACGTATTTAATGGAATGTGCATTAACAGCACTTGTAATAATGTAAAATAACTATTTTTAGGTGAAGAAAACACTTTAATTTTCAAAATTTTATAGATTTTGAACTTAGAATCAGTTTCACTGAGTTTGAAAAGCGGTTTTGTAGTTTCGTCCGTCAGTGAAAACATATCAGTGCACCAAGTTTTTTCAATACTCTGGGATTTTCGCCCTGCAGGTTGTACACAAAAATACACAGACAGACGAATGGGTCCTTCTCATTTCGCTTTGCGCATTACATACATTATATATATTAATATACCGTGTGACAGAAGTGGTGTAGGGTAAAAACGGAAAATAAATAAGCTGCTCAAGGATATATAGAAGGATATATAGAAGAAGATATATAGAAGAACGTAGATTGCTTGCAATGGTTGTGTGTAATAGTTAAATAAGCAAATTTTTTTGCATCTATTATTTATTACGTAAAGAGAGAGATCTGTAACGTTGCATTTCCTATTTTTGATTCGAGTTAAATATTTTTGGTTTGGATTTTAAAAAACCGCTTGTACTTAGAGTGTTTTATTACAATTTTTATTGTCACGAAGGATCGCCAATGTCTCCATCCGGACAATTGTGCGAATCTATGTTGCGGGCGTGGCCATGTCACGCGCGTTTTTAAACAAATCGAAAAGTGTCGCTGTCGCTTTAACAACGG